>JACGDI010005535.1:741274-751822 GCA_014898725.1 Jacaranda copaia
GTCAAGAATTATCTTAAGGTTTCTTAACCAATCTTGGAAGTTAGGCCCAGTAAGTTTATTGGTTTTCAAAATGCTTGCAAGTAGAGTTTTATCCGTTTATTTATTGAAGATTTCAAAAATCTACAAGAGGTGAAAAAAAAGAATAAGCATGCAATTGAATTTGATATTAAAAGCATGTTCATGGTCTTTCAAGCATATTTTTCTCCTATATTTTATCAAATCCTTCACCCTTATGAAAAATTTGAAAAATCATATTTCCTAGTGAGAATCAAGACCCCAAAACCTACAAGTGGAACCCCATTTACAAGTTCCATCCACAAGCAATCAAATGATAGGCAACCTTTGCCATTTGCATCTCATGCAACGCTTGATATATTTTGCTTCATTTTTTATATAGACCCAGGTTTATGTGTGCCATCTATACTAGTAAATGTTAAGTCCAACCTGTCAATCCTTATTTATCTCAAGATAACCTCACGACATCCCCCCTTTATGAGTGCTAATGCATAAGGGCTCTTAAATAAAAAATACATCTCATGCTAAGTATATGCTCATAGCTTTCCTCCTAAGTCTGACCATTGTTTATGGTGCCATCACACAAATTTGGTAGCATTGTTATGGCATACAAGCTTGGATTAATTAAAACTCTTTTACGTTGTATCCATTGAGACTTAATATTTGAAAGAAAAAAAATACTTAGACATTCTTCTTAAGTGGAAGGTTTTTTCTTGCAAAGATCATCATTTTTATCTTCTTATTTAGATTCTCTATATCCCAATCATGCATATCATACATCAATAGGATATAAAAAGCGTAAATAAGTAAATACACCTAGCAAGCTCTTAGGGTGGGATGACCATGAGCTTATCATTTGATTGATTTTAAGTGGGTTAATTAAACTTAACTATTATATGAGTGTGTCCCATCATTCATGGATCTTCAATCCTCCTTAAATCCTCTTCGCTCCTTGCAACTTCGACAAAAGAAAAAAAAAACTCACTTCTAGTGATTCTACCTTCATAACTTTTACAAGATAGAATAAGAGGCATGCAAGCCTCATTTAATACAACTCATTTCAACAACTTGAAATAAATAAAATTAATATTAAAGGCTCATGATCATCCCCGTTCATTCATCACTCATTCAATAATTAAATGAACAACAAATAAATCTAGAATTGTCAATTAATTCTAACAGTTAAATGCTTATCTCATAAACAAATAATTGAACAAACATAACTCTTATGCTATTATTGGAAGATTAACTTTAACCAATTTTTAAAAGCACTCAAGAATGTCAAACATAATTTTGAGACCTTGCACAACACTTGTGCATCTATCATGTATGATGCAAAAATATAGTGAGCATTAAAGGAGTTGGAAAAACAACTCAAATCATACCCAAAACTCTAAAAAATTAGACTGCCAAGCAACTGTAGTGCACAACTGGGAAGCCACATGCACAACGCCTGGCTAGCACCTAGGTTGTGCCAGTAGCCCCTATTTTTAAGGGTTCAAGGCTCACTAAGTGTATTTTCCACTCAATTTTCATGCACTAGTAATTTTTGCACATGTTCTCAACATATTAACACACAAATAGATGAATTTCAAGATTTTAAAACACCTTTTAAAAATAAAAATTTAAGTGCTCAAACATGCCTTCAAAAATTAGAAAATAAAACTATAATCATATTCTACAAAATCTCCAATAAAACTCTAATCTCATTGGACCTAAAAATGACCAAAACTCTTTTGATCAATCATCAACATGCTATATATTCATATATTATCAATTAATGCCAAATCAACATTCAACATTAATTACTATGAATTAAAACATACTAACTACATAAATTAACACTTAAATCACATAATGGCATCTTTTCAATTCATCAATCAAAGAGCCACACACAACATCAACCAAATACTACAATCAATCAGTTGAATTAAGAATTTTTTGATCTAGACTAATCCATCACATGGATCAATCAACCAAGAAAAATCCAAATCTAACCATGATTTAGTCTCTAATACTACTTGAAAGCAAGTAAGGCACTAGATTTCAATTAACAAAACTTCAAAAGCATGAAATTAACTAGTGTTTATAGGCATAACAAGGATCAAATCATGCTAGGGATTCATATTTTGTGAGAGCATTACCTTGAAAAGCAAAATCCAAGGAGAAATTTGTAAACTCTTCACAATTCTAGAAATTATCTACAACTAGCGCAGCTAGAAAAGTATGAAAATCTCCCAACCAAAACTACTCCAACAATTCCAAAATAATTACTCAAGCTTCTCAACACCTTGAAGAACTATATTTGAAAATTTTGGATTAAAAAACCCTTGGGAACTCCCTGCAGAAAATCTCCAAATTGGACTCTATGCAGTGGATCTCCAAAATCTAGTAAGTCAAGTGCCTTGTCTGTATTGTTATGATCCACACACCAATTAGATCTTCCAAAATCTCTAGTTTATAAGTTTTTGTAGGACTAGAGATGCAATAATGGTGAAGGCTGATTTTAGTTTGGAAGGAAAAAGAAGAGAGAAAAGCTTTCAACACATGAATGCAATACTAAATTTGATCTTGTGATGGCCGATCCTCTCTCTATATCTATATATAGATGTTGAATGGTGTGATGCCAAGGTGGCATCACACATTCCATGATGAAGGGGCAGCCAAGTGGGGTTGCCAAAGTGGCAAGTTAAATTTCAATCTCATTTGAATTTCATTAGCATTTTAATTACACTTGAAATCTAATTCCAAATTAATTAAAATGCTAATTCAAATGAACTCTTCAATTTAATTTTCCCTCCAAAATTCATTATTCTCATTAATTAAATTAAATTTTGTAATTTAATTAGTTATCCTTTGACTAAATTCTTTAAGTCAAACTAGCTTAACTCTTTAAACTTATTTTGTTAACTTAACTCTTTATGTTAACTTGACCAATTGATGATCATGTTGGCACCAAATAAACTCCATAATTATTGCTCTACTTTAACTCATTAAATTAATTGATTAATTTAACACTTAAATTAATCAAGCCAAAGATGACCTTCAAAGTTGGCACCATAAAATTGGTCCTTTGGGAGTTGATTTTCTAACACTTAGAAACTTTTCTCCACCAATTAGAAAGCTAATTAAATTTTGTGTGCGACCCAATAGATTCTACCATTCATTGGAAATGAGCTCACAACTCCTTGTGACTTTTGAATATCTCATATTCATTTTAGTTTAAAACTCCTTTTAAACTAATTGACTTAATTCAATTAATCTCATTACTTAAAAAGTATCTAATCTCCATAATCCATGTCCAACCTCAAGCCCATGGAGCATAACTAATTGGCTTAAATGAATATTCTGGAGAACCATCATCACTCTACACGTACCATGCAAATACGGTCCTTTCGTCTCCTATCTCTCAAAAGAGGCCTAGGGCAAGATATTTTTCGACTCCTTAATAGCCTTAATACTATGTTCTTATTCTCAATGTTCAATCCCATTGTATGACCTCACCTTTAAAAAATTCCTTTTGCAAATTATCACACCACCTTGTGTAATGATTTCTGGGAATTTATCATTATAGAATACATAGGAGATGCACTTGCCCTTCACAACAGCGAGGAGTTGGATTCCATCTTGCATCTCACAAATCTCTATGCCAAGTAGCTCATACCCAATCTCAAATCGAAAGACTAGTTGGTGGTCAAGGAAGAGTCAAAGCATAATGACTGGACATAAGATTACCATTGATCCTTAGGTTAGAGGACTAATAAAATGTACTACCGTAAATAGGAATACTAGCCACTACCAACTTACTAGTACGGCTATATAGTGGATTCTCCAGTGAGTCTCAGTGCCTTATTTTCTAATAAGCACCCACTAACATGCACCCATATCTCATATAATTGCTCATGGAATGAAGTAATCTCCAACTCTTGGATTTATGTATCGTTAGTGCAAGTCTATCCAAATCTTAGATGCCCCATCTCATAAAATCTTATAACTTGAAAGATTTAAGATCACAACCATGTGAAACTTCTCCCATGGTCACCAAACTAAGTCCCATAGTCTTAGGTGATCTAAGGGCTTCATCTAAATGCTAATGAAGTGAAGTAAAGCATAAGATAAAGATGATCATATAAAGAATATCATTCAATAAAGATTGTCTTACAAGAAAATAGTTTTTACAGAGCCAATCTCATTAGCTTGTAGAGTACTATTCCAATAATTACACCTTCCTCAAGGTGGGGGATTGCCCACTTGCTTTTAAGTTGACAAATTCTAATCAAATTTAAATTTTGTGTACATTTCAATTACATTTGAAATCTAATTTCAAACTAATTAAAATGTCACACCAAATGAACCTTTCATTTGAATTTTCCTCCAAAATAGATTCTTCTCATTAATTAAATTAAACACTTTAATTTTATTGATTGATCATTGCCTTAACTCTTAAGTTAATTAGCTAAACCCCTTAGCTAAGTTTTGTTAAGTTAACTTGATCAATTGATAGTCATATGGCACCAAATAATTAACTCGTTAATTATTGATCTAATTTGACTCCTTAAATTTATTGATCAATTTAACAATTAAATTAATCAAGTTAAAATTGACCTCAATTTATGGTCATCCCAAAATCGGTCACTTGAATTGAATTTCTTAACATTTAGAAAGATTCCTCCATCAATTAGGAAATGTAATTAGCTTTGTGTGTCACTCAATAGGCTCTACCATTAATTAGATTGGGCTCCCAACTCTTTATGACTTTTGAATGTCATATATTCAATTTAGTTTAAACTAATTGACTCAATTCAATTAATTTTCATTAATTAAAGAGTACCTAATCTTTGTGATCAATGTCCAAACCTAAGCTTTTAGAGCCCAAGTAATTAGCCAAAATAAATACTTTTGGAGAACTATTATAGCTCTACACGTATCATGCAAATAAGTCCTACCATCTTTTATCTCTTGAAATAGGCTTAGGGAAAAATATTTGTTGGCTCCCTAATAGCTTCGATACTATGTCTCTATTCCTAATGGTCTTTGAAGAACTCCTTTTCCAAGTTTTCATACTACCTTGCACAAGAATTTTTAGAATCGATCATTATAGAATACATAAAAGATACACTTACCCTTCATAAAGATAAAAAATTAGATCCTATTTTGGATCTCACAAACCTCCATGTTTAAGTTGCTCATGTCTTATTACCACCCGAACAGTCCGCTTGGTGTCCAAGAAAGAGTCAAAGCATAAGGACCTAAACATAAGGTTACCATGGATCCTCAAGTTAAAGAATTAATTATAAGTACTAGCGTAAGCAAGAAAACTTGCCACTACTGACTTATCACTATGGCTATCTAGTGGATTCTTTGGGCTGGCCTTTAATACCTTATTCTCTAAAAAGCACCTATTAACATGCATCCATATCTCATGTGGGATTGCTCATGGAATGAAGCAACATCTAACACTTGAATTTATGCATCATTAGTGTAATTGTATCTAAATCTTAGATGCCTTGCCTTGTACGATCCTATGACTTGGAATATTTAAGGTCACGGCCATGTAAGACGTATTTCATAATGCATCACCCAGTGTGTGACCAAGTCCCATAGTCTTATATAATTTAAGGGCTTTATCTAAAAACTAGTCACATGATTAAGAGCATAAGATGAAGATGGCTATATAAATAATATCATTCAATCAAAATTATCTTACAACAAAATAGTTTTACGTGGCCAATCTAATTGGTTTGTGGGGCACTATTTCAACAATAGGTTACATACAAAAGCCCAAGAAAACTCTTATTTGATAGGGCAAATTTTCTAAGGAGTTAGAAAATTGTTTAGTGAGCGAGTTTTGCCTATGAAGAGAAAAATGAATTGACTAATTTCTATTGGTCATTTTGACTTGATTAATTTAAGTGTTAAATTAATCAAAATAATTTAAGGATTTAAACTAGGCCAATTAATTACTGCCATATAGCACATTAATTAGTCATGTTAACTTAATGAGTTAAGTTATCTCAATTAACTTAAAAAGTTAAGTTAATTAACTTAAGGAGTTAAGTTAATTTAATTAAATAAGGAATGCAAGTTTTGGATAGAAATAAAATGGAAGAGTTCATTTGAATTTATGCTAGTTGGCATTTCTATTTATGAAATGAATTGCAAATTTAAGCTAAATGCGAATTTAGCAAGTTGGCACACTTGTGTGGAGAATGTGATGGATGCCTCTAAAGGATTCCATTCTCTCCTACATAAAGACCATCTAGCCGGCTGCTTGAGAATAATTGATGCTCTTATTTTTTCCTTCGAAATATAGTATAATTCATGTGTTAAATAACACCCTACCTAGATTCCCTCATCTTTCTCTTTTCCTCCAAAATTGCCAACCTCCATCATCATCTTTCTCCTCTCTTCTCTAGCATAGAGTTTGTGGATAGTGTGTGGACTATCATTAGAAGCTTCACACTGAGGTAGCTTAGGATTGGTTGATTAAACCTTTTTGTAGTAAATTTTGGAACTCTTTTAGGCAACCGTTTAGAGCTATTCTTCCTCCAATATTTTTAGTCATCTAGGATATTTTGGTGATGCAATTGTGTGCAAAAGTTGCTAGATTTTAGAGGCCTTGAAGTGGAGAATTCGAATCAAAGAAGAGTAGCTTGTTGATTTTCATTAGGAGGTGTCATTTAGAAGATCTACTTGATTCCTTTAATTCCTTCTTCAAAGGTAATTTTCCAGCCTTCAAATCCTAATTTGGAGCATTTTTTTAAATTCTTAGGATGGATCTAAACTACTTTAATTCTGCCTTATTTTGGTTTTTATTTTGAATCATATTCTATCTTCCACTTTCAAGTGGTATCGGAGCCATCTTCATGCCTAAATTAGGATTTTAGTGAATTAATTCTTATAATAGATTCATTCTAGATCTCTAACTATTTGATTCAATTGATGAAATTGAGTGTTTGGAGATTTTGTATATGGCTTTTCATGTGTTTGATTGAAATATGTCAATATGTGTTTAAATGTTAATTTATATGTTGGCATGCGTTTTGATTCAAATCTCATAATGTTAAATATTGATTTAGCATTAGATAATGCTATATATTGATATAGCATGTTAATTATAAATTTAATGTGTTTGGCTATTTTTGGATCCAATTAGAATGGAGTTTATTAGAGATCTTTTAAGAATGTTGATTCTTAGATTTTATTTTTGAAGCACGTTAAGCACTTGAATTTCTAATTGTAAAAGTGTTTACAATCTAGAAATTAGTCATAAATTGTGTAAATTTGAGTTATGGAAATGTCCATAAGTTTTAATGCACAAAATGAGCACAAAATAGGCCTTAGTTTCATCCTAGGTGAACATTAGCGGGGTTGTTGCCCTACTACTAGTGCCTGACCGAACAGTTGGTACGCTATGTATGCGCCTGTAGCATGGAAGATAGAGCGTGCTAGGTGGTGACTAGCTAACCGCCTAAGAATGACTTTAAGGCCTTATTTGGTGTAATTTTGTGCTCTTAACTCCTCTAATTCATGCATTTTAGTGCACAAAAGTTGTGTAAGTGCTCAAAATAATGCTGGACATTTTTGCTAGCTTTTAAAGTTAGTTTAAGTTAATCTTCAAGTTAGTGCAAAAATGATATGTATAAAAAGATTATTCTTATTTTTGCACATTAATTAATTGTTTATGAGATAAGCATTTAATTATTTGGATTGAATGTCAATTCTTGCTATTGTTCATTTAATCATTGAATGGATAATGGATGATAAATAGGGATGAACATGAGCCTTTAAATTGATTTAATTCATTTCAAAGTTCTTTGAAAAGAGTCATATCAAATAAGGGCTTGCATGCCTCTTAATTATCTACCTTATAATTGTTATGAGAGTAGAACTCTAGGGGTGAGAAGTTCTTTTCTCTTGTAATATGTTGCAAGGAGGCAAAGAAGGCCAAGAAAATCAAAGAGGCTTGAAGATCCATATTTGTATGGGATTATTCATGAAATAGATAGGATTTCATTGACCCACTTAAAATCAACTAAGTAGTACACCTATCACTCTAAGTGCACTTCTTGGTTAAGACTCATGTTCATCCCATCCTAGAAACATGTTAGGCGCATTTATTTAGTTACGCTTCTTTTATCCTATTGATATATGATATACATGGATAGGAGATAGAGAACCTAAATAAAAGAAGATAAAATTGATAAGATCTTTCAAAGCAAAAAAAAAAAAAAAAACCCACAACTTAGAAGAGTCTAGGTTTAATAAATTATCAGGTCAAAATGAATACAAATTAAAATGAGTTTTAATTAATTCAAGCCTTCTACCAATTGGTAGATGACATGAAATGCTACTCAAATTTAGTGTTGGCACATAAGTCGTGGGACACTTTATTAGAGGAAAGCTATGATCACTTCTTTGGCATATAATGCACTTTAAT
Source organism: Jacaranda copaia (assembly GCA_014898725.1). Classification (NCBI taxonomy): domain Eukaryota; kingdom Viridiplantae; phylum Streptophyta; class Magnoliopsida; order Lamiales; family Bignoniaceae; genus Jacaranda; species Jacaranda copaia. Next base: position 749,730 of record JACGDI010005535.1, read on the forward strand.
TTAAAACTCACATGACATTGTCTCACGAGTCTTGGAATGTCATACTGAGTTTATAATTAAAGATTGATTGGCAGGTATGACTTAACACCTAGTAGTGTAGATATCACTCGAGTTGTAGGTCTACAAAAAAATTAGGCAAAACATATCAATGGTTGCATAGAGATGCAATTAGTAATAGTTACTCAGCTTAGGATTATTTGTGGATGTCTCATGAGTCGTGGGTCCATATGCCTTTTGGCAGTGTTCAAAAAATAAGACCGTTTGTTGAATCAAAAAACTTATCGGTTCATGGTTCACAATTCACTAGTTTAACCGTTGGTTGGACCATAATTGAACCACAATTGAACTGTGACATCATAATTATGCAATATATATTTATATTATATATACTATCTAAAAATTAATAAAATGTCAAAATAATTATATAAAACATAAAGAGTTTAAATAATATTCTCTAACATCCCAAAAGCCAAATCACAATTCAAATTTTTGAATATATCAAATTTAAAGTTTAAACACATTAATAATTTAATTATATCAAAGCTTTTTTTACTTTTAAAAGTTAGCATACTTGTACCTTAGCCTTTAAATTTAGTCACTAGGCAAAAGAATTAAAAAAATAAATAAATAATTTCATTAAAAATTTAAAAAAAATTAAAAAATGGCCCCAGTTATGGTGAACTGCTCCTGATTCACAGGTTCAACGGTTGAACCATCCGAACCGAACGATTTTTGCAAAAATGAATGGTTTTATCATTTTTTTGGTTTTTTCAAAAAATTAGACTAGTTTGTCGGCCGGTTGAGTTAGACTTGCCGGTCCAATCATAGTTTTTAATCTATGCCTTTTGAACCTTGATTCTCACTAGGAAATGCAATTTTTCAAATTCCTAAGAAGGTGAGGAATTTGATAAAATAGTAGGAAAAAACATGCTTGAAAGTTTATTAACATGTTTTCAAATATCAAATTTAGTCAAATACTTACATCATCTTTTTTGCCTTTGTAGATTTTGAAATCTCAATCAAATGGCAAAGAATCCACTTAGCATTATTTTAGAAGCCAATAAACTCACCGAGCCTAACTTCCATAATTGGTTAAGAAACCTCAAAATTATTCTCAATTTGAAAAGAGAATTTATGTCTTTACTTAAAGTCCACTAGACATTGTTGGTGATGATGCCCATAATAAGGCTTGTGAAGCATTCGCAAAATAGGTAAAAAGATGTTCTTCAAACTCATTTCCTCATGATGGCATCAATGTTGAGGTGGCAATTCAAGTGGGTTGGGTGGGTTCGTATTGGATCAAAGTAGGGATATTACATAAATTTGCTCAACCCATACCTAGCCCATTTAATTTTCAACCAGATCAACATAAACCCAAAGCCAACCCACTCTAAATCAGGTCAACACGGTTTAACCTATTTATGAATTGGGTTAACCCAATAACCTAAAAACCCACAACCTTCCCAACCCATTATAAAAATCATGCTTTTTAATGGCGAAAAAACTAATAATGTAAACTATATTTTTGCAATGCTTTTTGATTTGACTTCATAGTCCATTTTCATCAACACATAAATACTTATACAATATGAATAATATTTTAATAGGCATTAACTTGGTGGATTTGAAGACCTATGCTTTTTTGTATCACAAACAACACAAACCTTCTAATTTTGTAGTGCACACTAACATTCGCATATGATGAAAAAATTTTCATATTCTCTAAGCAAATACAAAATACACCATTTTAATACTGGAATTGCTAAGCATATCATAATTTACCAAAATCCAAAAGCTAAAAACTGTAGTTTTCAATTAATTGAAACCATGAATTGTACAATAACAAAAATATAACACACACAACATGATCAATAGTTAAAATTATTAAACTCAAAAATTATTTGGGTAAGCTAGTTATTAAACTAGCCTTCATATAGGCATAATGAAAAAGAATCCCTATTCACTAGATTTAAGAATGCTAATTGATGCTACAGAGAGCTAGAGAGTCAAGTACTCTGATTGATTCAAGTGTTTTGGATTTGAGATCTGCAACCACAAACACACGTCAACTAGCCGAGAGGCCCTTGGCTATG
>JACGDI010005535.1:751922-826665 GCA_014898725.1 Jacaranda copaia
TCACTAATTATGTTAAGTTTGGTTATATTCAATAGAAAAAAGACATCACAATAAATCACTTGACTGAAGAAGAAAAGGTATCTAAAGAGTTCCATGAACATATGTATATCAAGGTTGCTAAATTAGGAAAAAAATTAGAGTTTCCTTAAGAGCCAAGTAGGAGAGGAGATAAAGAATAGAGAAAATGAGTGGTGGCAGCTGGGCATAAGAAAAAAGATAAAACAAAGATTTTATTATGATTATTGTTTTTGCTTTTTCTTTGGACACTTTAGACTTTTAGCAATAGTTTAATATGATAATAGTCAATTAATTTAAATTTTAAAATATCTAGCTTATATTTTTTTTATATTATGTAGGCTAGGTTAGGTTGGATTAGGTTGTATGGGGTTAATGGGTCATGCAAAAAGTAATTTCTAGTTGGTTGGGTCAACCCGTGACCCAACCCAAGCCCAACCAATATTTTTGGGATATATTTTGAGTCAACCCATTTCAACCTAAACCTATAAATCATAACTTAAATCTATTAATTTTATGTCGGGTTGTTAAATCAGATTAAAAACTACCGCCCGCACATCAATGTCTAATGAGCTTCAAAAATCTCATGAAAACATAAAGACTACTTCTGAGATACATATGCACCTACAAAGGTTGTATGGGGTACAACCTAGACACTTTACACGTTGTCTAAAGAGCTCTTTAGGACAAGGATGATTGAAGGGACAATGATCTTTATGTGGATTTGATTCTCCAATCATTACCAAGTTCATTTGACCAATTCATTATGAACTTGAACATGTTAAAACAAGAGGTTACTATTAATGGATTGGTTAATATATTGGCAACCATTAAGTTAACTATGAAAAAGGAAAAGTCTGATGCTTACATCTTTCTCTAAATCTAAAGGCCCTAAGGGCAAGAAAAAGGGAGATAAAAAGAAGAAAATTTTTTGTTCAAAAGGGAAGCAACCATTGAAGCCCTCTAGAGGATTCAAAAAGATAAATGAAGAAGACAAGAAAAATGTCATATGTTTCTTTTGTGGCAAAAAAGGGTACTAAAATACAACTATAAGGAATACCTTATGACCCTTAGGAAGATATGTTGTTCATTGAAGTGTACTTAATGACAAATTTTTCCTCATAGGTATTTGATACCACATGTGATTCTCATATTTATAATTCATTATCGGGGATGGAAAGAAAAAGGATGCTTAGTGATAGGGATATGATCCTTCACCTAGAAAATGGCGTAAAGGTTGCAACTAGGGTCAAAGGTGTTGTCAAGTTAAACTTGGGAAATTCTTGTATTATATTAGATCCTTTCCTTTATGTACCTAATCTTGTGAAGAATATCATTTCAATTCCTATCGTAGACTTTAAAGGATATGATTTTTCAATTAGTGATGGGAAATTGAAAGAAATAAAGAAAGGTTCTTTAATTGCATGTGGTACTTTAAATAATGGATTATACATATTAGATTTCCAACCATTACTTATGCATATTCACAAAAAAAAAAATATTAGATAACCAAGAAAATGCCACTTAATGGCATGCTAGACTTGGGAATATTTCTAAAAATAGGAAGAATAACATAGAAACCCTTAAATCACTAAATATTGGCAACTCAAAAGATCTTCCTACTTGTGAATCCTATATAAAAGAAAGGATGACCAAAACTCCTTTTGTAAGATAAATGGAGCACTCTACTAGTCCTTTAGATTTGATCCACACGGATATATGTGGACCACTAATAGTTATTGCGAGAGGAGGCTATTCTTACTCAACACCTTCACCGATGATCAAACTCAGTTCAGACATATATATCTTATGAAGTACAAGTCCGAAGCTTTTGAAAAGTCCAAAGAGTATAGGAATAAAATAGAAAAGCAATAAGAACTTAGTATTAAATTATTTGATCAAATTGATGAGAGGAATACTTAAGTGCCAAAATTTTGGATTATCTAAAAGACAATAGGATTCTCTCACAATGGACTCCACTTGGCACACCCCAATATGATAGAGCAACTGAAAGAAGAAATCATACCTTGTTCGATATGGTACATTCCATGATGAGCTTTACCAATGTGCCAATCTTCTTTTAGAGAAACACCTTAGAAGTGGCAGCAAATATACTTAACTTAGTATCTTCAAAGTCAAACCCAAAGATGCTACATAAGATATGGTATGGCAAAGCACTCTATTATTCTCATCTAAGAGTTTGGGGGTCTCCTGCATATGTCAAAAGACTAGTGAGAGAAAAGTGGGATATAAGATCTACTTTGTGCAAGTTTATGGGATACCCAAAAAAGTCTTTGGATTACTATTTTTATGATCCTATAGAACAAAAGGTGTTTCTTTCAAGGAACACCACATTTTTGGAAAAGGGGTTTTTATTGGATAGAAAAGGTATTGTTATTGAACTTAATAAAGTTCAAGACGATCATAGTATCCCATAAGAGATAGAAACAAAAGTGCATTCGAAGCCTAACACATAACTCTTAGAAGGTCAGACTGAATCACGAAGTAACCAAAAAGGTTTGGATTCTTTCGTAAACTAGGACAAATTGATAGTGATTCGAAGACCTATCAAAAAGCCATGTTGGACATAGATTCAAGATATTAGCTTGAAGCTATAAAATTCAAAATGGACTCCATTTACTCTAATAAAGTATGGATTTTAGTAGATCCGTTGAATCTAAAAGCACAAGCTAGGATTTGATGGAGAGGTGATGACTTTTAACATAAGACTAATGACAAAAGATTATACTAAAAGACTTGGTATTGACTTCTCGAAAACCTTTTCACCAATTGTAATGCTTAAGTCTATAAGGATTATGCTTTCCATAACGACTTACTATAACTATGAAATTTGGAAAATGGATGTAAAGACCACTTTCCTCAATGGAAAAAATGAAGAAGAAATCTATATAGAACAACCATAAGATTTTACATTCGAAGGAAGTAAGCAAAAGGTTTACAAACTCCAATAGTCCTTTTATGGAACTAAATTAAGAATCTTGAAGCTGAAACATATGTTTTGATAAGATAGTCAAATCATTTGGCTTTGTCAAAAATGTGTATGAGCCTTGTGGTTATAAAAAGGCTAGTAGGAATTCAATTCAACTATTATACTTTGTGTCGATAACATTATTCTCATTGAAATGAAAGAGAAAGGTTAGATTATACTAAAGCATGGTTATCCTCTTAATTCTCCATGAAGAATTTAGAAAAAGTATCTTACATATTAGGAATAAATATCTATAGAGATAGATCAAAGACAATGATAGAGCTCTCTCAAATTAGGTACATTGACAAGATACTAAAGAGGTTTAGTATGGAAGAAGATAATAAGGGATTTCTTCCCATGGGATAGGTCTTCATCTCTCTAAATGTATGGCCCATAACATTGATAATAAGAGAGAAAGAATGTCCCACATACCTTATGCATCCACTGTAGAGAGTATAATATATACCATTCAATGAACTAGACCGGATATAGCACACGCTCTAAGCACTATGAGCTATTGTTAATTCGATCCTTGTGAAAGTTACTAGACCACCATCAAAGTAATCCTAAAGTACTTAAGAAAAACTAAGGACTTATTTTTAGTATATGGTAATGGAAAATTGAAATTTAAAGGGTTTTTAGATTCAAGTTTCCAATCCAATGAAAATAATATCAAATCTACCTCAGGATTTATATTTTACCTCAATAGCAGTATGATTAGTTGGAAGAGTTCCAAACAAGACACCATAACTAATTGTACTACTGAGACAGAATATATTATGGCTTCGAAAACTATAAAAAAAGGTTTTTGGAAGAAAAACTTCATCCAAGAGTTAGTTGTAATACCTAACATTGTAGAGCTAATAGTTATCTTTTGTGACAATAATGGAGTCGTTGCGCAAGCAAAAAAACTAGTGTCGCATCAACAATCTAAGCACATTTTAAGATATTATCACTTGATCCATGAGATCATTAATAGAGGTGACATTTGAATGGAGAGGGTAGCCTTGGAAGAGAATATAGCAGATCACTAAATAAACCCTTATTGTGTAAAGTCCTTGAAGGACATGTTGAGAAGATGGATTTAAAAGCTATAAGGAACTAGCTTTAGAGCAAGTGCGAGATTATTGGAATAGTACCCCACAACCAATTAGGATTAGCGTCTAATAACTACTCCAATTGTGAGACAATCTTGATTGAATGATATTTTATAAAATGATCGTCTTCCTCTTATGCTTTTTACACTTCACTTGCATATGGTTGAATCCCTTAAATCATACCAAACTATGGGATTTGGTCATATATAATAGTGCTGATTAAACAAGTCTCTAAGGTCATGATTTTAAATATTCTAAGTTATAGAATCTTAAGAGAATGGGCAACTAAGATTCAGATAAACTTGCACTAACAATGTGTACTCCAAAAAGTTAGATATTGCTCCGTTTCATGGGTGATCCATGTTAGACATAAATGGTGTGAGTGGGTGATTTTCAGAAAACAAGTTCATTGAAGGCTAGCCCAGAGAATCCACTAGATAGCTGTAATGACAAGCTCTCAAGCCTACAATAGTGCATAAAATAAGTCCTTTGACTTGAGGGTCAATATTAACCTTATGTTGAAGTCCTTATGCTTTGACTTTACGTTAACTACGTAGCAGGTCATCTGAGGCTTAGATTAGGTATGAGCTACTTAAATATAGAGATTTGTGAGATCCAAAATGGGATCCATTTCTTTGTTGTTGTGAAGAATGAATGCATCTCCTATATATTCTATAATGATCAATTTCAAGAAATCCTTGCACAAAATAGTATGACAATTTGAAAAAAGTATTTTTCAAAGTTGAGGTCATAAAGTGAAATCAAACATTAGATGTAAAGACTTAATTATTAAGGTGATTAGAGAGTAGAAAAATATCTTGCCCTAGGCCTTTTTTGAAAGATAGGAGATGGAAAGACTGTATTTGTATAATAGGCATCAACTATAATAGTTCATCAATATATAATTCATTCATCCAATTAGTTTGGTTCTATGGGCTTGTTGCTAGACATTGACCATGGAAATTCAGTACTCTTCAATTAATAGAGATTAATTGAAAGAGTTACTAGTTTAAATGAGTTTAAACTAATTCAAACATTTCAATATTCCAAATATCACACAAAGTTGTGGCCCACATCCAATTAATGGAAAAACCTAATAATTCACACACAAAAGTCTAAGGAAACTCTTATTTGATAGGACGGATTTTCTAAGAAGTTAGAAAATTACTTAGTGGGCAAGTTTTGCCTAAGAAGAGAAAAACATATTGGCTAATTTCTAATTGGTCATTTTAACTTGATTAATTTAAGTGTTAAATTAATAAAAATAATTTAAGGAGTTAAATTAGACCAATTAAATTAAGATATTAATTTAATTAATTTTATAAGACACATTAATTAGTTATGTTAACTTAGGGAGCTAAGTTAGCTCAATTAACTTAAAAGGTTAAATTACTTAATTTAAGGAGTTAAGTTAAATTAATTAAATTAAAGAGTTAATGTAATCAAATAGAAAATTCAAGTTTTGGCAGAAAATCAAAAAGAAGAGTACATTCGAATTTATGCAAATTTGCATTTCAATTTATGAAATGAAATGCAAATTCAAGCTAAATGCAAGTTTAGCAAGTTGTCACGCATGTATGGAGAGTGTGATGGAAGCCTCCAAGCTTCCATCCTCTCTTATATAAAGATCATGTGGCTGATCACTTAAGAATAGTTGATGTACTCAATGTGTTGGATAACCACTTCCTAGATTCCCTTATTCTCTCTTCCTCCAAAACTGCCAACCTCTATCATCATCTTCCTTCTCTCTTCTCTAGCAAAAAGTGTGTGTATTGAGAGATATTCCTAGGTGTGTGGACTATTCATTAGAGGCTTTGCGCTTGAGAAGTTTAGGATTGATTGATTGATTGAACCTCCTTGCGCTAATGTTGGAGCTCTTTTAGGTGACTATTTGGAGCTATTCTTCCTCCAATTTTATGGTCATCTAAGGGCTGTTTTGGTGGTGCAATTGTGTGCAAAAGTTTCTGAATTTTTGAGGCCTTGAAGTGGAGAAATTAGATCAAGGAAGAGTAGATTGTCGATCTTCATTTGGAGGTGTCGTTTGAAAGATCTAGTTGATTCCTTTGATTCCTTCTTCAAACATAATTTTCCATCCTTTAAATCCTAATTTAGAGCATGCTATTAGATCCTTGGGATGGAGATGACTAGTTTAATTTTGCCTTATTTTGGTTTTGATTTTGGATCCTAGCCTATCTCCTACCTTTACAAGGAAAACGTGATTAGTTTTGTATTGTAATGCTTAAGGCTATTAGTACTTTCTAAGAAACGTTAAGCCAATTTGTTGGAAAAACTCTAAAGTCAAACCTACTAATAGGTGGTGATCACGAAATAAGTTCTATACGGTCATGATTTTAAATATTCCACGTCATAGAATCTTTAGAGACAAGGCATTTAAGATTCTAATTAACTTGCACTAATGATATATAAATCCAAGAAATTAGGTATTGCTCCACTTCATGAGCAATCCATGTTAGATATTGTGCATGTTAGTAGGTGTTTGTTAGAGAATAAGCTTACTGAAGACCTACCCAAAGAATCCAATAGATAGCTAATGTGGCAAGTTGGTAGTAACAAGTTCTCCAGCTTACACTAAAGTATAGAATTAGCTCTTGGACCTGAGGATCTATGGTAACCTTATGTTTAGGCCCTCATACTTTGACTCTTCTCAAACCATATCGCAAGTAATCTAGATTGAGATTAGGTATGAGCTACTTAGACATAAAGGTTTGTGATATCCAAGATAAGATCTATCTCCTCGTTGTTGAAAAGGACGAGTACATCTTCTATATATTCTAAAATGATTTATTCCAATAAATCCTTGTGCAAGGTAGTATGAAACTTTGGAAAAGGAGTTTTCCAAAGATGTGGTCTTAAAGTGGAATCAAACATTGAAATTAGAAATATAGTTATTGAGGTTATTGAGGTGCTGACAAATATCCTACCCTAGGTCTCTTTTAGGAGATAGGAGATGGAAGAACCTTATTTTCATGGCAAGCGAAGAGCTAGAATAGTTCGTCAAAGCATATTCATTTCATTTAATTAGTTGGGCTCGCAGGGCTTGCTATTAGACATCTACTATGAAGATTGTGTATTCTTTAATTAATGGAGATTAATTGAAAGAGTTATTAATTTAAAGGAATTTAAATTAATGTGAATATTTCAATATTCAAAATATCACCATTAGTTGTGATCCCATGTCCAATAATTGAATGAACCTAATAGGTTACACATAAAAGCCTAAAGAAAGTTTTCCCCAAGAGGTTTTGGAGAAGAATTTAGTGACTAATTTTTTGGTCATCTAGATTTTAATTTTGGATGGAAATTCAAATGAAGGAATTCCTTTGAGATTAATTTAGATTTAATTTTGCAGTACATTTCATAAGATGGAATGTAAATACAAATTAAATTCAAATGCAAGTGAAATTGAAATTCACATGCAAAGTTGGTTGGCAAGTTAGACTAGGTAACTAACCATGGAAGGTGTAATGCTAACTTACATCACATCATCCTCACTATAAATACAGCATGTCCTGCCACATGATGGTAAATCATGTCAGATTCTCTCTTTATGAGTTAAAGTTTCACACTCTCCAAACTCTCTCCTTCTTCAAGTCCTCTCAAAACCTCCACTCCCTCATATTCACCCTCTTATTTTCTAGCATATTTGATGCTAATTAGGTCTCTCCTTGGGTGTGTGGATTATTAGATTAGAGGCTCCACACTTGGGGGCTTGTGCTCTTGGTGATCCATTGTTGTCTAGTATTTTTCATGGCAGATTTGGAGGCCTTTGGAAGATCTAATTTCCAAGAAAATTTTACAAAAGCTTTTGTCAAGTGTTGAGGTGCTCTTCATAAATTTTGAGCAATTTTAGAGTTGAGGAAGGTTGTCAACTCGTGGTGAGTTTCTACTTGTGTGATTGATCCTTTGGAGAGTTCATTGAAAATTTTCCAGATCTAAATCCTTATTAAATGCATGATTAGATACCTGAAAAGGAGTAGACAAGTTTTATTTAGCCTTTTGGTGTTTATATTTTAGATCCTTGGGCTACTCCTACGTTCATACACTACTGGAGTAAGCACCTCACGGAAATAGAGAAAAGGCACTTTATTGAAAAGCTTTATTCAATGTTATATTTTGCTTGCATAAAAATAAGACACAACATGTTGTATAGTGAGGTGTCAATAATATCAATTGTAAATTTGATAGGTATGTGCTTTCAAGTTCAATCATAAAATGAATAATTGACTACCGAACCATTTACTTAATGGAACATCAATTACAATCTATACCATAAAAAGTTGTGAAAGGCTAAAACTTGGTAGATTTTCTTACATACCAACCAAGTTTAAAAATTGAAGAGAAAGTTCATTATAAAATAGAGATGCTCTCTATCTTTCTCAAATTGTGGACCTTACAGCTCAATGATTTAAGAAAAATAAAAAGATGTTATAGTAAGTGTGGTAATAACTTCTTTATCAGACATAAAAATCAAGTTGCTAGTTCAACTTTATTTCTAATGTATTAGCAATCAAGCTGAATATGCAGTCTTAGTTAACAAATTAGAACTTATACAAGAATTAGGACCTCGATAGTAGACGTTATGAAGGACTTTAAATTTGTAAGCAAGTAAGTAAATGGATCTTATCAATTTAAATATCCTATGCACGTTGGATATATTACCACATTGTTCTCACTATCATTAGATTTCAATGAATATCATTAAATTTTGTATCCAGGAATGAGAACCGGAAAAAAAAAAAGAAAAAAACTACCTCAAATAGCCACTGAAGTCATTGTTTATCCTTTTAAAAGGATTAGAGAAGCATGGTATATATATGGCAAGACTAAGCATCGAACTTGACTCGAGTCTATCTTTTCTCAACTAGAAACACTATATAGAGCTAGAAGATTGGTAGAAGCTAATACTTAATTTCTTAAAAGATCAATTATGACCCACACTAGTTTTACCTCAAGGAAACACACTATGTTATTCTATGGGGAAAAAATTATATAAAGAGGAGCCACATTAAGGTGTTATTGCAATTCATAAGTTAAGAAGAGGTCATGAGTGTGATGATGGAAAAACATACAAGATTAGTAGTGCTCATTAACCTAGCTGCAAAATATCTTGATTCATCAAATTATATAGATATTATTGGCCAAAGATATTGTAGGATTCCACAAACTGCCAAAAGGTTATGAAAATTGCCAACCGACGTGGTGTAATTCAAAGAGTATCCATGGAGGAAATGAGCATGATTATAAAAGCATGAGTTTTTCAATGTTGGCTATCCACTTGATTGGTGGCATTTATCCATCATCATTAATGTAGCATATTCATAATACCAACCCTACTAATTGTTTGACCAAGTTAGTAGAAGTTATCTCATTGAAATAAATGTATCAAGTTGAAATCGTCCAATTCATAAAGGAATATTTGATATATAGATACTTAGATAATGAGACATATCAATCTATAATGTTCACAAAGAGAAAATTCAAAGCTTTGCCAATGAATACTATATCCAATTGGTGCATTTCAACACTTTATTATGGCTAAGGCACTAGGTAGGTTAAGTTAACTAATAACCCTCAACAAAATTATCTCAAAACTAGTATAGGTCAATCCTATGTTTGGCACTAATTGATCTCAAATGCTTTTAGGCATATTGAACTATTAGGTACTAACACCGATTTAACTGTTTAAGCTCACTTATGAGCAGGATGCAGTATCCTCTATAGTGATTAATGTAAAATCACTAAGAATTCCAAAGCAAGGTGATTTGGTCCCAACAATCTTCATAAAAAAAATGTTCTTGGAGTTCAAATAACAAAGCCTAAACTCTCAAATATGTAGAGGTTGTTGATCACACCAAAGTAAGTAGGGATAAAATAAAAACATGGTGGAATGCAAAATAATTCCTATTAACTTGGCATCACATAGAGAACTTTTTAATAAATAACACTAATCCTCCAAATAACAACCAAGGGATCTCCATGCTTTTAATGTGGGTTTTAAGTATGAATCTATTTTATCTTCTAGCTTCTAGTGCAGAAGATAAAGACCAAGTAGGTTTCAAATCCACCTTTGAACTCTTGATGATTTACTCTTCAAATGCGTCGACTTGTAGGCCTTATTGAAGACATGATGGAAGACTCTTTTTTTTACTTCAATGATGAAGATCTCAAATCACACACTATAAATCCAAATATTTTTCTCTCTACAAGGTCCACTCACTCAAGCTCACAAAAGATGTATTTTTATTGCTTGATTAGAGACAAGCGTATAGAATATGTATGGAAAAAAAGAAACAAATGGAAGAATTTGTGACCTTTGTAATAAAACAGAGCAATGAAATGTTTCTTGAAAACAAAGGAAAACAAGGCAAGAGAACAGGCATAAAAAAGGCACAAATCTCTATCTGTATAAAGTGCCCAAGTGTGTGAAGAGTGTGATATATAGATATAGATGTATCTAATAATATTTCCCAACTAAATCTCAGCAAGTAGGCACAGTGGGAATATTATATAGATATAATTTATATATGTGTGTTCCCATTACACTTGATTATGACCACTTAGCAAACATGGTCTAAAACATTTGCCTTGAAAGTGATCAATTGATTTAGCCAAATATTTTCACTAAGTGGACCAATGTCAAATTAATTATTCTTCACTAATTAATTATCTCTCTATAGACCAATTAAATAAAGAATTTATTTAATTCATTTCACTCATTAAATTAATCAAGCCAAGAATTAATTAGTCCAATTAATGAATTCCTCTCATGTAACTCCTTAAATGATATTACCTAACACTTAACTAATATTCCACACATACCATGTGAGTTCTTTAGCACTTGTGTGTGACCCTCAAGTTCACCAATTAATTAGTCATATCTCATAATTCTTTGTGATTTAATTTATGAATAATTAACTAATTTAGTTCTTCCAGTTAATTAAACTCCTATAATTGACCACTCTAAATTATTCTCTATTAATACAAAACTACCCAATCTTCATAGTCGATTTCTAGCAACAAGCCTATGAAGCCTAATCAACAAGTGAATAAGTGTGTGATTTCTTCCACTTATAAGTACCATGCAAATATGGTCCTTCCATTTTCTTTGTCCTAGTTAAAGCGTAGGATGAGGAAATTTATCAATTTCCTAATAGTTTTAATAATTATATATTTATGCTTACTGATTACCTCAAGTGGCCTCAACTTTGGGAACTTCTTTTAAAATCATCACACCACCTTGTACAAGGATTTTCAAAACTGAACATCATAGAAAACATAGAAGATCAACTCATTTGATAAGATAAACAATGATCCTTTATTAGTTCTCGCAAACCTCTATGCAAAGTAACGTATACCCAACATAAACTCCATACAACCCACTACATGATTAGGGTAGGTATCAAAGTATAAACATTAGTGCACATGTCACCAAGGTGTTGGAATAGTACCCGGCAAGCCAATAGAATTAGCCTTGTTAAGCTATTTTCTTGTAAAATAATTTTGATTGAATGATATTCTTTATATGGCCATCTTCATCGTATGTTCTATATTACTTCACTGGCATTTGGATGAAGCCTTTAGATGACTCATGACTATGGGACTTAGTTCGGAATAAGTCTTACACAGCTGTGATCTTAAATCTTCTAAGTCATAAGATCTTATGAGATGAAACATCTAAAATTCAGATTAACTTGCAATAACAATGCATAAATCTAAGGGTGGATATTGCTCCATTCCATGAGCGACTGTATGAGATACAGGTATTATTGGTGAGTGCTTGTTAAGGAACAAAGCACTAAAGATCCACTCAAAGAATCCACTAGATAGTCGTAGGGGCATGTCGGTAATGGTTAATCTCCCACTTACGCTAGTGCATATTATTAGTCCTTTGACCTAAGGATCCATAGTAATCTTGTGCTCGATCCTCATGCTTTGACTCTTCCTTAGCCACTTAGTGATCCTTTTAGGTTAATGTGATTTAAGTGTTGATTCATATGATTAGTATGTTTTAATTCATTGCTATTAATGTTGAATGTTGATTTGGAATTAATAGATGTTATATGTTGATATAGTATGTTTTAATTCATATTATTTATGGATGAAAGAGTTTTGGTCATTTTTGGATCCAATTAGATTGGAATTTAGTTGAAGATTTTTGGAGAATTTGATTCTTACATAAGCTTGATTCTTGAAGCATGATTGAGCACTTTAATTTTCAGTTTTAAAAGGAGTTTTAGATCTAAAAATTGGTCCATAATGTGTGATTTAATGTTTAGAAATAGTTTTACAATTTTTGGTGTACAAAAATTGAGCTAAAAATCGGCGTAACATGCCTTTGACCAAAACAAGAGCTACCGCCAGCCTTGGTGCACACTGGCAGGGCAGTGACTAAGTTTCACTGCCCAACTATGTGCTTGCCTCGGCCAGCAGCACCTGGTCAAAGGTTGGGCAAGTTTTAGGCAAGTTTTTGGATCCTTCGATGGCTACAAATGATGTTAAATCATGTTCTATGGATGCCCAAGTGTTGTGCAAGTTCTCAATAATATGTTTGACATTTTTAATTGCTTTTGAAGTTTTGTTGAAGTTAGTCTCCAACTTATTGCTAAAGGCTAGTAAACCACTAGGATCTAATATCAAAACTTTAAAATATCAAAGTAACTAGTACCTACAAGCAAATCAAGAATCTAATCATGCCTATGATTCAGATTTAGATAGAGGATTACCTTGATAACCAAATCCAAGGAGTATCAAGTGAACAATTCACTGATTCCATAATTTGCCTACGAGTGGCACAACAAGAATATTGGGATGATTTTCCTACCAAATCGCCTCCAAAATTTCTGAAAACAATATTTGGAACTATACAACACCATTGAGAACTTCTAGTTAAAATTATAGATCAATTGGCCATCTGGAACTCTTGGGAGAAAATTGCAAAATCAGACCTTGCACAAGTAGATCTCCAGAAAATGTGCAAGTCACACACTTTGCCTCTATTGTAAAAATCTATAGACCAATGAGATCTTTCTAAATCTCTAGTCTATGAGATAGAGTAAGACCAAAGATTTTTCTAATGGTGGAGGCCGAATTTTGGGTAGGAAGATGAACAAAGAAGCTTAGCCTTCAACACATGAAATGCTTGCATGCAAATGGTATTAAAGGGAAATAAAGAATCTAATTCTTCACACCAATAAGCTTGATCTAGCCAGACTCTCTCTATATCTATATATAGATGAAGATTAGTGTGATGCCAAGATGGCATCACACATTCCATGAGGGGGACGGCCAATGGGGGTGCTTAGGTAGCAAAATTTGAATTCAAATTTCATTTGAATTTCATTTGCATTTTTTGGAATCTCATTTCAAATTAATTAAGATGCCATCTCAAATCTCATTTGAGTCTTCCCTCCAAAATTCATTCTTTCTAATTAATCAAATTAAACTCTTTAATTTAATTAATTATTCTTTGACTTAACTCTTTAAGTCAAACTAGCTTAACTCCTAAGCTAAATTCGTTAACATAACTCTTTAAGTTAACTTGACCAATTAATGGTTATGTTGGCACCAATAATTAACTCCTTAATTATTAGTTTAATTTAACTCATAAATTAGTTGATTAATTTGACACTTAAATCAATTAAGCCAAAATTGACCATCAAAGTTGGCCAAAATAATCGGTCCACTAAGAGGCATCATTTTCTAACACCATAGAAAATTCTCTCCATTAATTAGGAAGCTAATTAGATTTTGTGTGTCACCTAATAGGTTCTACTATTCATTGAACATGGGCTCACAACTCTTTGTGACTTTTGAATATCTTATATTCATTTTAGTTTAAAACTCTTTTTAAACTAGTCGACTCAATTTAATTAATCTCATTAATTGAAGGGTACCCAATCTCCATAGTCAATGTCGAACCTCAGCCCAACTAATTGGTTAAAATGAATGCTCTTGAAAACCATCATCACTCTACGCCATGCAAATACAGTCTTTCATCTCCTATCTCCTGAAAAAGGCCTAGGGCAAAATATTTGTTAGCTCCCTAATAGCCTCGATACTATGTCTCTATTCTTAATGTCCAACCCTATTGTGTGACCCTGCCTTTGGAAACCTCTTTTTCCTAATTGTCACACCATTTTGTGCAAGAATTTTTAGGAATCGATCATCATAGAATACATAGAAAATATACTCGCCCATCACAACAGCAAAGAATTAGATTCCATCTTAGACCTCACAAACCTCCATGCCAAGTAGCTCATACCCAATCTCAACTTGAAAGATAACTAATTAGTTAAAGAAGAGTCAAAGCATGAGGGCTAGACATAAGGTTACCATAGATTCTTAGGTCAAAAGACTAATAATATGCACTAGTGTAAGTAGAAAAACTAGCCACTACCGACTTGCCCCTACGACTATCAGTAGATTCTCTAGTTGGTTTTCAATACCTTATTCTCTAATAAGCACCCACTAACATGCACCCATATCTCAAATAGTTGCTCATGGAATGGAGCAATCTCCAACCCTTATATATATGCATCGTTAGTGCAAGTCTATCTAGATCTTAGATACCTCACCTCATAAGATCCTATAACTTGGATAATTTAAGATCACGACCATATGAGACTTATTTCATGGTCACTAAACCAAGTCCCGCAGTCTTAGGTGATTTAGGGGCTTCATCCAAATGCAAGTGAAGATTAATAATGCATAAGAAAATGATGGCCATATAAAAATATCATTCAATAAGATTATTTTACTAGGAAATAGTTTATACAAGGCTAATCCCATTAGCTTCTAGAGCACTACTCCAAAAATCTCCCACTTGCCCTAAAGCCAATACCCCATGGCCATAAGACCCATCATCTCAATATATCCTTTAAAGAACTTTTACGATATGGGTTTCATCAGTAGATCTACTATGTTCTCTTCCGAGGCAACTCTCTCCACTCAGATGTTGCCTCTATCAATGATCTCCTGAATCAAATAATATCACCTCAATATGTGCTTGGATTGCTGAAGAGATCTTGACTCTTTAGCTTGCGCTACTACTCTATTGTTATCATAGAAGACAACTCTTAGCTCAGTAATACTTGGCACTACATTCAACTCTTGAATGTAGTTTTTCATCCAAATACCTTTCTTTATAGCTTCAGAAGCTACAACATATTGTGCCTCTGTGGTCGAGTCGATAGTAATGTCTTGCTTGGGACTTTTCCAGCTCATCGCACCACCATTAAGGCAAAATATAAATCCATAAATAGTTTGAGGTCATCTACATCGAATTGGAAACTAAAATCCAAAAATCCTTCAAGTTTCAATTCTCCATTGTAAAATACCAAAAATATGTCCTTAGTTCTTCTCAAGTACTTTAAGATTATTTTTATGACCATCTAGTAACTTTCACTGGGGTTGGATTGGAACCTATCCTTAACACTTAGCAAGTGTGCCACATTTGGTCTTGTATATTAAACTACATACATTATGATCCCTATTGTCAAGGTATAGGTATGTAGGACATCCTTCATTTTTTCTCCTCAGTCTTGAGGGTTATAGACTTGGAGAGACAAATACTGTGTCCCATGGAAAGAAATCCTCTTCTAAATTTTTCCATACTAAATCGTTTTAGTATTTTATCAATGTACAGAGTTTGGGAAAGCCCCAGCATTCTCCTTAATCTATCTCTATAGATACGTATTCCCAATACGTGAGATACTTCTCCTAAATCCTTTATAGAGAATTGTGTCGACAACCATACTTTAGTACACTCTAACATTGTTACCTCATTCCCTATGAGAAGGATGTCATCGACATAAAGCATAATAAACTATACTGAACTCTCACTAGCCTTCTTGTACACGTGTGGTTCATACATATTTTTAACAAAGCTAAATGATTTGACTATTTTATCAAAATGTATGTTCTAACTTCAGGTTGCTTGTTTGAGTTTATAAATAGACCTTTGGAGTTTGCAAATCTTTTGCTCACTCCCTTTAGATGTAAAACCTTGTGGTTGCTCCATATAAATTTCTTCTTCAATATCACCATTGAGGAAAATAGGTTTTACATCCATTCATCATATTTCATAGTCATAATATATAGTTATGGAAAGTAAGATCTGAATGGACTTAGGCATAGCAACTGGTGAAAAGGTTTCCTTGAAATCAATACTGGGTCTTTGAGTTTAACCTTTTGCCACTAATCACGCCTTAAAAGTCACCATTTCTCTATCTACCCCAAGCTTTTGCTTATAGATCCACTTGCTACCAACAAGAACTATTCTTTTTTGTGGATCTATCTAAGTCCATACTTTGTTTGAGTACATGGAATCCATTTCGGATCTCATGGCATCAAACTAACATCCTAAATCTATATTCGATATAGCTTTCTTATAGGTCTTCAGATCATTATCCAATTGTCCCATCTCATAAAGAAATTCAAACCTTTTAGGTTGCTCCTTGATCTAGTTCGACCTTCTCAGAGGCTGTGTACTAGGCTCTTGCAATTTTGTTGTTTCCACTACTTGTGGGATTTCTTGATCGTCTTAAACTTCATCAAGTTCAATGACAATGTCTTTTCTATCTAATAGAAATTCATTTCCAAAAAGTAGGCATTCCTCAAGATAAACACCTTTTATTTTGAGGGATCATAAAAATAATAACCTATATACTCTCTTGGGTATCCCAAAAACTTGCACTAGATGGATCTACTGTCTAACTTATCTCATACTGTCTATCTCACGTAGGTGGGAGATCCCCAAACTTTTAGATAATGATAAGAAGGTGCTTTGCCATGCCATATCTCATATGGGATCTTTGGCACTGACTTTAAGGGTACTACATTTAGTAGCCTCACAGCTATTTCTAAGACGTATCCCTAAAAGGATATGGGTACATTGAAAAAACTCATCATGGATCGTACCATGTCCAATAAGGTACGCTTTATTCTCTTGGCTATTCAATTATGTTAAGGTGTGCCAGGTAAAGTCTATTGGGAGAAAATCTCATTCTCTTTAAGATAATTCAAGAATTCGGTACTTAAGTATTCTTTCCCTCAATCCGATTGAATGGTCTTACTACAAAGTCCATTTTTCTTTTCTACTTTATTCTTATACTCTTTAAAAATTTCAAAAGCCTCATATTTGTACTTCATAAGATACACATATATGTACTGACTATAGTTATCGATGAAGGGGATGAAGTAAGAATAGCCATCTCTCTCACCAACCCTTAGTTGTCCACAAATATCCATATGGATCAAATCCAAAAGACTTGTGGATCACTTTGTTTGTATTACAAAGGGAGTCTTGGTCATTTTTCCCTTCAAACAAGATTTACAAGTGGGACGATCCTCCAGGCCACTAACTTTTAGTGCTTTGAGAGCTTCCAACTTGCTCATCATATTTTTAGAGATATGACCAAGTCTAGCATGCCACAAAATAGCATCTTCTTGGATATCTTGCTTCCTTTTATTTGTTCGAGCATGCATTAGAAGAGTGGAAAAATCAAATCATGTATAATCCATTAACTAATGTACCTTGAGCAATTAAGGAACCATTTCTTAATGCTTTCAACTTTCTATTTGATATTGAAAAATCAAATCCTTCATTATCTAAAATGGGAATTGAAACTATGTTCTTAACAAGATTGGTACATAGTAAATCGAATCAAGAACAATACAAGAATTCCCTAAGTCTAGTGTCATTACACCTTGGACTTTAGCCACAACTCTTACTCTATTTCCAAGGTAGAGGATCAAATCTCCTTCACATAGACTTTTTTTTCTTTCCATTCCCTGTAATGAGTTATAGAGGTGAGAACCACATGTGGTATCAAATACTCATGAGGAAGAATTAGTCATCAAATACACCTCAAAGAAATACATACCCTTCTTAAAAATAGCTAGGTAAGCATTACAGTTTCTTTCCAATGACTTTTTTCACCACAATAGAAATAGTTTGAATTGGTTTTACCCTTCTTCTAAACTCTCTCGAAACTATTCTAAGGTTGCTTCTCTTTTGAGGAAGAACTCTTCTTCCTCTTACCTCTATTTTTAGGGCCCTTAGGACCTTTCGACTTGGTAGAGAATGCCATCATAAGAGATTTTTCTTTTCTCATCATCACCTTTGTGGTCACTAACATGTTCACTAATTCGTTAATCATTTCAATTTGCTTAGACATAGTAAAGTTCACAATGAATTGATCAAACAAGGGTAGTAACAATTGGAGGATCAAATCTACATAAAGGTCATTGTCTATGATCAAGTCAAATTGTCCAAGCTTTTCGATGAGTTTAATCATCTTTATCCCATGATCATGGACACTAGCCCCTTCACTCATCCTTGTCCTAAAGAGCTCCTTAGACAAAGCAAATCTTTAGTGTCTTGTTAAACACCATACAACTCTTGTAGATGTATGTAGATCTCACAAGCATATTTCATGCGGTCATGAGTCTTTTGGAGCTTATTAGTCATAGATGCCAATATGAGGCATCTAACTTGTAGATCATCATCTACAAATTTTGTGAACACTTCACAAACCTCATCGGTTGCATCATCACCTAAAGTGTTTAATGAACTTTGATCAAGAACATGTCTTCTTATCGAAGTCAAGAATTATCTTAAAGTTTCTCAACCAATCTTTGAAGTTAGGCCCAGTGAGTTTATTAGTTTTCAAAATGCTTGTAATTAGATTTTTAGCCATTTGTTTGTTGAAGATTTCAAAAATCTACATAAGGCGAAAAAAGAGAATAAGTATGTGATTGAATCAAGCATAACATTTATGCCACAAATTGGAGATCAACTTAAACAATTTTCAAAAGCATTCAAATATGTTAAACATAATTTTGAGACCTTGTACAATACTTGTGCACCTAATGTGTGTAGTGCAAAAACTTATTAAGCATTAAAGGAGTTGAGAAAACAACTCAAAGCATACTAAATGCCCCTAAAACAACACTACCTGGCAACCCTTAGCACATGACTAAGTAGCTAATGCGCACAATGTGTGAACACTACCCGGTCAACACCTAGGCATTGCTGTCAGCTTTGCCTTTTGGGGTTTAAGGCTTACCGAATGTGTTCTCACTCAACTTTCATGCACCAACAATTTTAGCACATGTTCTCAACATTATAACACACATTTCAAAATAATTTCCAAACACCTTTTAAAACTAGAAATACAAGTGCTCAAACATGTTTTCAAAAATTAGGAAAAATAGGATCTAATATCAAAACTTCAAGTGCTCAAAGAATTGAAGGCCAGTAAAGCACTAGGATCTAATATCAAAACTTCAAAACATCAAAGTTACTAGTGCCTACAAGAAAATCAAAGATCCAATCATGCCTATGATTCAAATTTAGATAGAGGATTACCTTGATGATCAAATCTAATGAGTATCAAGTCAACACTTCACTGGCTCCAGAATCTACCTACAAATGGCACAACAAGAAGATTGTGGTGATCGCCACATTAAATTACCTCCAAAAGTTCTAAAAAAATATCTAAAGCCTGAAAACACCTTATAAAACTTCCAATTGAAATTTCAAATCAATTGGCCATCTAAAACTCCTGGTAGAAAATCGCAAAGTCGGATCTTGTGCAGATGGAACTCTAGAAAATATGCAAGTAACACGCCTTGCCTCTATTGTAAAGAACTATGGACTAATGAGATCTTCCTAAATCTCTAGTCTATAAATAGGAGCAAGATCAGAGATTTTGCTAATGCTAGAGGGTGAATTTTGGGTAGGAAGATGAACGGAGAAGCTTAGCCTTAACATATGAATTTGCTAGCTTGCAAATACTTTTGGAGGGAAATGAAAAATCTAATTCTTCACACCAATAAGCATGATCTAGTCACCTCCTCTCTATATCGATATATAGATGTGGAATAGGGTGATGCCAAGGTGGCATCACACATTCCATGAAGGGGGGCGGCCAATGGGGGTGCTTAGGTGGTAAATTTTGAATATAAATTTCATTTGAATTTCATTTACATTTTAATAACATTTAGAATCTCATTTTAAATTAATTAAGATGCCATCTCAAATCTCATTTGAGTCTTCCCTCCAAAATTCATTCTTCCTAATTAATCAAATTAAACTCTTTAATTTAATTAACTATCCTTTAACTTAACTCTTTAAGTCAAACTAGCTTAACTTCTTAAGCTAAATTCATTCACTTAACTCTTTAAATTAACTTGACCAATTGATGATCATGTTGGCACCAAGTAATTAATGCCTTAATTATTGGTCTAATTTAACACTTAAATTAGTTGATTAATTTGACACTTAAATCAATTAAGCCAAAATTAACCCTCAAAGTTGGCCCAAAAATCAATCCACTAGGAGACATCATTTTTTAATACCTTAGAAAATTCTCTCCAGTAATTGGAAAGCTAATTAGATTTTGTGTGTAACCCAATAGGTTCTACCATTCATTGGACATATGCTTACAACTCCTCGTGACTTTTGAATATCTTATATTCATTCTAATTTAAAATTCTTTTTAAAGTAGTCGATTCAATTTATACCCAATCTCTATGGTTAATGTCCAGCGTCAAGCCCATGGAGCCCAACTAATTGGCCGAAATGAATATTCTAGAGAACTATCATTGCTTTATGTGTGCCACGCAAATACAGCCCTTCTATCTCTTATCTCCCGAAAAAGGCCTAAGGCAAGATATTTGTTGACTCCTTAATAGCCTTGATACTATATCTCTATTCTTAATGTTTGATCCTTATTGTATGACCTTACCTTTGGAAAACTCCTTTTTCAAATTGTCACACCACCTTGCACAAGAATTTTTGGGAATTGATCATTATAGAATACATGTGCTTGCCCTTCACAACAGCAAAGAGTCGAATTTTATCTTAGATCTCACAAACCTCCATACCAAATAGCTCATACCCAATCTTAACCTAAAAGACTTGCTAGGTGGCTAAGAAAGAGTCAAAGCCTAAGGATCGAACATAAGGTTACCATGGATTCTCAAATCAAAGGACTATTAATATGTACAAACATAGGTAAAAGAACTGGCCATTACCAACTTACCACTGTGGCTATAGTGGATTCTCCAGTAGGTCTTCAGTGCCTCGTTCTTTAATAAGCACCCACTAACATGTACCCATATCTCATATAGTTGCTCATGAAATGAAGTAATCTCTAATCTTGGATTTATACATCATTAGAGTAAGTTTATATAGATCTTAGATGCCCCATCTCATAAGATCCTATAACTTGAAAGATTTGATATCACAACCGTGTGAGACTTATTCCATGGTCACCAAACCAAGTCTCATAGTCTTAGGTGATCTAAGGGTTTCATCCAAGTGCAATGAAGTGTAATAAAGCATTTGATGAAGATGGCCACATAAAGATATCATTCAATCAAGATCATTTTATGAGGAAATAGTTTATACAAAGCTAATCTCATTAGCTTGTAGGGTACTATTCCAACAAATCCATGCCTTCTACCAATAACATATACCATGATGATGCTACTAAATTTGTGTGATGGCACTCAAAGTTGAGGTGTCACATAAGAGAAAAACTGTGAGTGTATACTTAGCATATGATACACCTTTAATTTAAAGCTTCCCACACACTGGCACTCGAAGTGAGGGATGTTGTGAATCGGTCTTGAATTCAAGTTTGATTGGCAGGCTTAACTTAACACTTATTAATATAGATGCACTAGAAGTCGGGTGTCTACATGAAAAGTAAGGTAAAATATATCAAGAGTTGCATGAGATGCAATTAGCAAGTGTCGCTTACCTTTTGACTATTTGTGGATGGCACTCGAAGCAAAGGTCCACTTACAAGTCCTTATGATCTTAATTCTTACTAGAAAATATGATTTCCCAAATTCTTCTAGAGAATGAAGGATTTGATAAAATAGTGAGAGAAAAACATGCTTGAAAGACCATGAACATCTGTTAATATCAAATTCAATCACATGCCCATATTCTCTTTTTCACATTTGAGGATTTGTGAAATATCAAGAATGGATAAAGTTCCACTCAACTTTATTTTAGAAACCGATAAATCAATCAGGCCAAACTTCCATGATTAACTTAACCTCAAAAATCATTCTAGATTTTGAGAAATGGATATAAGTCCTATATCATAGTGCATCTAACCCCTTAGGGATTATAGTAGATCAAGAGACACATAAAAAGTTCACAAATTGGGTTTAGGATAGTCTTATCCCTTAGTCTCATGATGGCATCTACAAACTTTAAAAGCCTCAAGGATACATGAATAGTACTTTAGCTAAAGTTTACAACAGTTGTAAAGCAAACAAGGTATGAGATGTTCATGTTGTCAAAGGAGATTTTTCAAGTTAGGATGGATGTGAAGTCTTGTGTCATCAACTATGGTCTAAAGATGATTGGGCTTAGAGAAGTTTTTTCTACTTGGACATAATGATAGACAATGATCTCCATGAGGATTTGATCCTCACATCCTCACCAAGTTTTATTAATCAAAGTATTAATCCAGAAGAATATGACTATGACAAAGGTAAACCTTTGACAACTATTTCTTTCTCAAAGTCGATAGGCCCTAGGAGTGCTAGAAAATAAGGTTAAAAGAATAAAGGTTCTTCCTCAAAGGAAAAACAACCATTAAAGGAATTTAGAGGAGTCAAGAAGTTTATAGAGAAAATAGTCAATATTATTTGTTTCTACTTTAGCTAGATAGGTCATTGGAAGCTATTTGCAAGAGATACCTTACAATCCTCAAGAAAGGTATGTACTTTATTGAAGTGCATTTAGGATGTATTCTTCCTCATCGATATATGATATCTTATGTAGTTCTTATGTTTGTAAGTTGTTACAAAAAAAATAGGAAAGAAAAATAAAACTAAGTGATAGGGATATGATCCAACGCCTTGGCAAAAGAGCAAGAGTTATGACCTAAGCCGAAGGCGTATAATAAGTTAGACCTAGAGAATTCCAAAATTATGTTCAACCTTTGTTAATATATACTATATATTATTGAGAATAATATTTCAATTCTCATTTTAGATAGTGAAGAATTTGATCCTTCTGTATCAAATGGGAAATTGAAGGAAAGAATGGGTTCTTTAGTTACTTATGGTACACTCAATAAAGGATTGTGCCTATTAGATTCTTAACCATCACTAATACATTTTCAATGAACTAAGAAAATTAGATATTCAAAAGGATGCCATGTTATGACATGAAAGACTTGGATGTAATCCTAAACATAAGATGAACAAGTTAGAAACTCTTAAAGCACTAAATGTAGTAGCATTGGGGACCTTTCTACTTGTGAATCTTGTTTGAAGGAAAGTATGACCAAGGCTCCCTTTGTAGGACAAATGGAGAACTCCACAAATCTATTAGATTTAATCCGTATAGATAGATGTGGCCCACTAAGAGTTAGTGTGAAAGGCACTTAGTATTAAAGCTTTTCGACCAGATCGAAGGGGAGAATACTTAAGTACCGAATTCTTAGATTACCTAAAGGAGAATGGTATTCTCTATCAATTGACTCCACCCAGCACACCCCAACATAATGGAATAGCCAAGAGGAGAAATTGTACCTTATTGGACATGGCATATTCCATGATAAGCTTCTTTGATGTGCCCATATCTTTTTAGGGATATGCTTTAAAGATGATGGCAAAGCTCCTAAGTGTAGTACTTTCAAAGTAGGTGCCAAAGACACCACACGAGATATGGCATGGTGAAGCACCCTCTCACTGTTATCTAAATGTTTAGGGATCTCCTGCCCATGCGAGATGAACAATGAGAGATAAGTTGGATAATAGATCCACCTTGTGCAAGTTTGTGGAATACTTAAGAGAGTCTTTGGGTTATTACTTTTATGATCCCTCGAAACAAAATGTGTTTATTTTGAGGAACGCCGCCTTTCTAGTAAAAGAATTTCTATAAGATAAAAAAGGATTGTAATTGAACTTGGTGAAGTTCAAGATGATCATCAAATCCCACAAATGGTAAAAATAAATAAATATCACAGAGCCTTATACACAACTTCTGAGAAGATTAGACCCAATTGAGAAGTAACCTAAAATGTTTGGATTTCTTAATGAAATGGATTAATCAGATAATGATCCGAGACCAATGAGGAAACCATGTTGGACATAACTTGGGACATTGATTAGATGACATAAAATCCGAAATGGACTCCACTTACTCTAATAAAGTATGGACTTTTGTAGATCCAATGGGTGGAATAATTTCTGTTGGTTGCAAGTAGATCTATAAGTAAAAGCTAGGAAGTCAATGGAGAGATGATGACCTTTAAGGCATAACTAGTGGCAAAAGGTTACACTCAAAGACCTAATATTATTTTTGAGGAAACCTTTGCACCGATCGCAATGCCTAAGTCTCTTCGAATTTGACTTGCCATATTCACATATTATGATAATGAGATATGATAAATGGGTGTAAATATTTCTTTTCTCAATGGAAACATTGAAAAAGAAAATTATATAGAGCAACCACAAGGTTTTACATCTAAAGAGATTGAGATAAAAGTTTGCAAACTCTAGAGATCCATTTATGGACTCTAATTGGCGTCCCGAACTTGAAACATACATTTTGAATATGATAGTCAAATTATTTAGCTTTGTTAAAAAGGTGTATGAACCTTGTATATACAAAAGGCTAGTGGGATTAGCATACAATTTATCGTACTTTATATCAATGCCATTCTTCTTATTAAGAATAGGAAAGAAATGTTAGAGTATACTAAAGAATAATTATCTACACAATTTTTCATGAAAGATTTGGGAGAAGCATCTTATGTATTAGGAATATATAGTTGTAGAGATACATTGAGGATGATGGGGCTTTTCTCAAATACTATACACTGACAAAATACTAAAGAGATTTAATATGGAAGAATCCAATAGGGGATTTCCCTATTTAGGACATGATCATTGTCTCTCCAAGTCTATGGCCCCTTAAACTGATGACGAAAGACATAAAATGTCCCATATACCTTATATGTCCACTACATAGAGCATTATTAGATGCCATTCAATGTATAAGATTGGATGTAGCACACTCACTAAGCATTATGAGTATGTTCCAATCTTGTCTCGATAAATGTCACTAGAAGGTTTTTAAAATAATCCTTAAGTATTTGAGAAGCACTAAGGACCTTTTTTTGTGTATACAATAATAGAGAATTGAAACTCCCAAAGTTTTTGAATTTTAGTTTCCAGTCTGATGCAGATGACCTAATATCCACTTTTGGATACATATTTTCCCTTAATGGAGGCATGGTGTGTTGGAAGAGTTCCAATATGACTCCATGGCCAAGATAAAGGTAAAATACATTGTGGTTTTGGAAACCACAAAAGAAAGGTGTTTGAATAAAAACTCCATCCAAAAGTTGGATGTAGTGCCTAATGTGCATAAGCCTATAATTATCTTTGGAGAACAATTTAGGACTCGAGCCAAGATCTCATCAGTGATCCAAACACAGTAAATGTATTATCATTTGATTATGATATCAATTGATAGAGGTGATAATTGAGTGATTAAAGTTGCCTCAGAAGAAAACATAGCAAATCACTGTCCAAACCCTTAAACGCTAATGATCTTTAAAAGACATCTTGTGAAGATAGATCTCAAGGCCATGGGGAATTAGCTTTAGGGCAAGTGGGAGATTGTTAGAATAGTACCCAAAAACCCAATTGGAATGGCTTTGTAAAGCTATTTCCTAGTAAAATAATCTTGATTGAATGATATTCTTTATATGGCCATTCATCTTATACTCTATATTACTTCATTAGCATTTGGATGAAGCCTTTAGATCACTCATGATTATGAGACTTTGTTCGGTGACCATGGAATAAGTCTTACATAGTCATGACATTAAATCTTCCAAGTCATAGAATCTTATGAGATAGGGCATCTAAGATCTAGACAGACTTGCACTAATGATGCATAAATCTAAGAGTTAGATATCGTTCCATTCCATGAGCGGCTGTATGAGATATGGGTGTATGTTGGTAGGTGCTTGTTAGAGAATAAGACATTAAAGACCTACTCGAAGAATCTACTAGATAGCCATAGTGGCATATAGGTAATGGTTAATTATCCCGTTTACACTAGTACGTATCATTAATTCTTTAACCTGAGGATCCATGGTAATCTTGTGTCTGGTCCTTATACTCTGACTCTTTCTTGGTCACTTAGCGAGCCATTCAAGTTGAGATTGGCTATAAGCTACTTGGCCTGGAGGTTTGTGAGATCCAAGATAGAACCGGACTCCTCGTCTTTATGAATAATGAGTACATCTCATATGTATTTTATAATGATCGATTCCAAGAAATTCTTACCAAGATGGTGTGAAAATTTGGGAAAGGAGTTTTTCAAAGATGAGTTCACACAATGAAATCGAACATTGAGAATAAAGACATAGTATCGAGATTATTAGGGAGCTAACAAATATCTTATCCTAGGCTTCTTTTGGGAGATAAGAGGCGGAAGGACCTCATTTATATGGTACGTGTAAGGCTATAATGGTTATCTGAGAGCATTCATTTCAATCAATTAATTAGGATCCATGGGCTTGAGGTTGGACATCAACCATGGAAATTGAATATTTTTCAATTAATGAAATTAATTGAATTGAGTCGATTAGTTTAAAAATATTAAACTAAAATAAATATAAGATATTCAAAAGTCACAAGGAGTTATGAACACATATCCAATGAATGGTAGAACCTAATTGATGAAGGAATTTTTCTAAGTGTTGGAATATTCTCTCCTAATGGACCAATTTTGAGGTGATCAATTTGAAGATCAATTTTAGCTTGATTAATTTACTTGTTGAACTAATCAATTAATTTAAGGAGTTAAATTAGATCAATAATTAAGGAGTGAATTATTTGGTGCCAAATGATCATTAGTTGGTTAAATTAACTTATAGAGTTAAGTTAACAAAATTAAACTTAAAAGTTAAGCTTGTTGGCTTAAATTAAAGTGTTTAATTTAATTAATGAGAAGAATATATTTTGTAGATAAAGTTCAAATGAAGAGTTCATTTGAATTATCATTTTAATTAATTTGAAATTAGATTCCAAATTAAATTGAAATGCGCATGAAATTTAAATGAGATTTGAATTCAAATTTGCCACCTAAGCTTGCAAGTGGCTGCCCCCCTTGAGGAAGCTGTGATGCCACCTTGGCATCACACCATCCTTCCTATATATAGAGGTGATATGATTCAGCACTTGAACAATTCGTGTGAAGAGTTAGATTCTTTGCATTTCCCTCCAAAAATGTCTCTCCAAGCATTGCCTCATGAGTTGAAGCTTTGCTCTCTCTTCTTCTCCAACCTCAAAGCCTCTACCATAGCTTTTATCCTCTCTTTATCCAGATATAAGTGAGGAGAAATTATAAGTTCAATTGGTGTGTGGATCATTACAATAGAGGCAAAACATTTGGTTTACTTGCCTTGGAGATCCATTAAGTAGAGCAGCAATTTTGGTGAATTTTTATGAGGAGATCCAAATTGATTTTTACTTCAAATTTTTCATATAATATTAATAATTGATTGAAGAAGTTCCAAATTTAATGTTTTGAATTTTGGAGATCTTGAAGCCCAACAAACATTGTTGATTATTTGCTGTGCTGGTTTCTGACAGATTCTGGATTTGTGAATTATTCACAATTTTCTCCTTGGAAATTTTCTTATCAAGGTATTCCTTTTACCAAATCTAGATCTATAGCATGTTTAAATCCTTGGTTGCTTAAGTAGCCTAGTTAGTTTTAGCTTTTGAAGTTTTAATTATTAAATCATAGTGCTACTCTTACCTTCACATGGAACCTCAAGTTTAAGGACTAATAATAAGTACTATCGTAAGTGTGAGAATCTCCAGTATTAATATACTGTTATGGTTTCTTTATGTAATCCTCAAGGTGGATCCATTCAGTGAATTTGTTCTCCAACAAGTGCCCATTAATATGCACTAATATCTCTAAATTTGATTGCCCATGAGACAGATGATCCTCCAAGTCTTAGAGCATGCATCCTAATGCAATTCTATTCAAATTTATCAATGTCCTATCTCAAAATATCCTAAACTTGGAATAATTTTAAGTCAAGACCATAAAGACATATTTTGTGATCACTGCCATATACATGATCATGTCCTGTAGTCATATATGATCTAAGAGCTTCAACCAAATGTATCATGCGAATGATAATATTAAGAGCATAAAATGAAAATGGCCAATAAATGTCATATTAATCAAATAAGAATTTACACATAAATGTTGCTTGCATGCCAATTATATTGGCTTACCAAGAACTGTTCTAACAACCTCCCACTTGATCCAAAGCCAATTTCCTATGGTCTTTATGCCCATTTTCTCAAAATGTCCCTCAAAAACCTTTTACAATAAGGGTTTAAACAGTAGGTCAACTATGTTCTCTTCGTAATAACTCTTTCCTCTCTAATGTTACCTTTACAAATGATCTCTTAAATCAAATGGTGTAATCTCAAAATGTGCTTAGATAGCTGAAGGGATCGTAGTTCCTTTGCTTGCATGATGGCGTCATCATAATAGATGACAACTAGGTCAATAATGATAGGCACTACTTGAAACTCTTAGAGGAAATTTTTCATCCAACACTCTATTTTGCAGCTTCTGCTACTATTGCATATTTTGTCTTAGTAATCAATTTGGAACTGATTTTCCAACTTACCACATCACCATTAAGGAAAAATATAAATTTAGAGATAAGTCTAGAGTTATTTATACCAAATTGAAAACTAAAAACCAAAAATCTCTTGAGTTTAGCTCTTTACCCAAGTGAACTAAGAATAACTCATTTGTCATTCTCAAGTACCTAAGGATTATCTTTGCGCACTCTATTAACTTCATTAGGGTTAGCCTGATAGCAGCTTGTGACACTTGAAGCATAATCTATATTTGGTCTTGTACATAGCATAACATATATTATGCTTCCAATAGCATATGTACAAGGTATGAGAGGTATTATTTCCCTATTCTCTTTGGTTTGTGGTACCATATTCCCTATTCTTCCATAGAGGAAGATATCCTTTATTAGAATTTTTTTTTTTGTACTAAACCTCATTAGTATTTTATCTATGTACAAAATTTGGATAGCCCCACCATCATCTTTAATTTATCTCTATAGATTAATATTCCCAATATGAAGAATATTTCTCTAAAATCTTTCATGGATAATTATGCTGAGAACCATGATTTAGTTTGCTCTAACATTCCTACCTCATTCTGAATGGGAAAGATGTTATGAACGTAAAGCAATAAAAATTAAACTGAACATCCACTAGTCATCTTGAACACACATAGTTCATACACATCTTTGATAAAACCAAACCCTATGATTTTATCATCCAAAGCATATGTTCTAACTTTAGGATGCTAATTTAAGTCCATAAATGCACCCATGCAGCTCACAAACCTTTTACTCATTCCCACTAGATGTGAAGCACTCATTTGGTCCAAGATTTCACTTATATATACAATTACAACTGTTGGGCCTCATACATTTTGGTGGATTTATCAAGGTTTATAACTTGCTCGAGTACATGGAGTTCATATCCAATCAGTCGTTAAGCTAATATTTGGAATCTATATCAAATATAGCTTAATAGCTTTCTCATAGGTCCTTAGAATATTGTCTAATTGATTGATTTTGTGAATAGACCAAAACCTACTGGGTTGCTTTCTTACCTGATTGCACCCTCTAAAAATGTGTGTACTAGTAGATAATTATGTATATTTTTCTACTATTTGTGGGATCATTGGTGTAGTGTGAACTTTATCAAATTATACAACAACAATATTTCTAATCTAATAGAAACTCCTTCTCCAAGAAAGTGGCATTTCTCAAAATAAATACCTATAATTCTAAGGACTCATAAAAGTAATATCCAATAGACTCTCTAAGGCCTCCTGAAAACTTGCATAAGATAGGTCTCTTATCCTACTTACCTCCCACTTTTGTTTAGCATAAGCAAGAGATAATTATATCCTCAAATCGAAGTATGAAGATGCTTAATTAGATATGCCACATCTCATATAATATTTTAGGATCTGACTTTGAAGGTACCACATTTAATAACTTCATTGTGGTTTCATGCATGCAAAAATATCTAACATAACCTTCAAAAGTTGTATGACACTTATACATAATAAAAAAAAAAGAGCAAAACAAGACAATTTTGCAAGCCAAAAAACCAACAAAATGCAAAGAAAAAGGCTCCACAAGGCCCATGGCTGGGTAGTAGTAGCCCTTGTTGGCTACCTAGGCACGTGATAAGTGCATTCACAATGCACCCGTTGCAATGCCTAGTTGCTGGCCTAGCGGCAGCTGCCTTTGTCATGCTTTAGGTAACCATTCCTTACAACGTTGGGCCATTTCTACAAGGTGAAAATTCTTGGACACTTGCAAATCAAATTTGACCCATATTTTGATCAATTTTCAGAATTTAAAAAATTTAAAATTTGAAAATTAAACTCTTCAACATTCTTCAAAAATCAAAAATTAAATTGAATCACTATTTAGCAAGATACTAATTCAAGGAAATCCAATCCAACTGAACGTAAAAATTATCAAAACACACTTTAGCAATATAAAAACATGCCAAATCAACATTTAACATCCTCAACATGCAAAAGATCAACATCTAGCAAAATAGTCAAATTCTCTTCAACATAAACTAAATCACTATCTAGTAAAACATTGATAGAATTCAATTCAAAGCACCAAGAGCCACATGCAAAAACTTCACGTTCTCCAATTCATCAATTGAATCAAGAACATGAAGTCAAAAATCAATCCATCATATGATTAACTTTTGTCAAATCCAAAATTAAGGCATAGAATTATCTCTGAAAGAGATGGTGAATCAAGGATTTAAGCACAACAGAATTCAACAATTTTTCAACAGTTGAAACTAACCTAATTCACCATCTAACTAGGGATCATTTTATGCTAAAACAATGTATTTGAAGGAAGAAACATTTACCTTAAGTGTTCTTCCAAATCAATGAGATAGCGACACCAACTGACTCCTCAATTGTGGACCAACAATCCTCCAACTTTGATCCACTTTCAACCTCTTCAAAATTGGAATTACAGCAGCAAAATGAACCAGAAAAATGCCCCAAATGGGGGCCAAAATAGCAACAAAATAGTGGCTATAATTTCTAGAAAGAATGAAAAACTTTTTTCCAAGTTTGGACTCTTTTCAATCCACACAAAATGCTCCAAGTGTAGCACCTCTAATCAAGTCCACACACCTTAAGAAGCACTCTTATTCTTCCTACCTTGAGGTAGAAAAGATGGAAGAATTGATGGAAGATTGGAGAAAAAAGAGGAGGATTGAGAGAAGGGAGGTTAAAGAGAATTTAGGAGGGAAATTTTTTGTCACACCAAAATGAAATGAGGGAGTGTGTTTCACACCTTGATGGCTGGTCACTTAAGTGGTCCCAATGCCTTTTATATGATGTGATAGTTGTATTAAGAAGTCTCTAGATGCTCCTTTTACACTATTGGTCCAAATGGATGCCACTCAAATGTCATATAGGATTTTGATTCAACTAATTATAATCACTATTTTAATTAGCAAATTAAATATTCCTACATAATTTATATGGAATCTTCCATTTATGTTTTCCCTCCAAAAATTAGATCTCTTTAATATCAATTAAATTAATTCTTTAATTTAATTGATTCAACTTAACTCCTTAAATTGGCAAGACTAATGAAATATAAATTAGCACAATAATTTAATTGGCCTAATTTAACTCCTTAAATTAATCAAGCCATAGTGACCAATTTTGAATTAGTCACTTACTCTTCCAATGTTGACCAATTTGATTATGTAAATCTTTAGATAATTTATCGAACTCTTTGTGATTTATAGAATATCAAATATTCCAATTAGTTCAAACTCTTTAAACTAATCTAGCTTTAATTAATCTATATTAATTGAAAAATGTTCAATCTCCACAGTCAATGCCTAGCACAAACCAATGGAGCCTAACTAATTGGATGAATTAATTAGTGCAAACCTCTCCCCTTATGGTTGCCATGCAAATACAATTCTTTTGTTTCCTATATCTCAAAAAACACTAAGGGCAAGATATTTGTTGTTTCTATAAAGCCTTAATAGCCATGTATCTATTCTTGATGTGTGATTCCAATAAATGATCTCAATTTTGAAAAACACCTTTTCTAAATTGTCATACTACTTTGCAAAAGGATTTCTCATAACCAATCATCGTAAAATATATAGTAGATTAACTCATTTTTCACAATCCGTAAAGAACTCACCAAACTCCATGCATATGTAGCTTGTGCCCAAATGGATTGAGACAGAATAAAAGCATAAGGACCTAAGTACAAGGTTACCGTAGATCCTCTAATCAAAGGACCAATTATGTGCACTTTCATAAGCTAAAGAGTTTACCATTATCAACAAGCTACTCTATTATCTCATGGATCTTAAAAGCTAGTCTTCAGTGAACTTGTTCTCTAATAAGCACCCACTAATGTGCATCCATATCTCGTACATTGCCTATGAAACAAAACAATATCCAACTTCTTAGAGTATGTATCATTAGTGCAACTTTATCTGAATCTTAAATGACATGTCTCTAAGATTTTGTACCTCGGATACTTTAAAATCATGACCATAGAGAGTTATTTCATGATCACCATCATAGGCATAACCAAGTCCTGTAGTCTTGTATGATTTTAGGGTTTCAACCAAATGCATGTGAAGAATATTATAAATGCATAAGAAAAAGATGGTTATTTATACAATATCATTCAATTAAGATTATATCATAGGAAAAGTGGTACATGCTAATCTAATTGATTATGGACACTATTCCAATACTTTTGGTTAACCTATGTATGAAATACAGATGCATATTAGTAGGTACCTATTAGAGAACAAATTCACTGAAGATTCATTTAGAGAATCCATAAGGTAATCGAAATGGCTTACTAATAATGGAAAATTATATAGCTAATGATAGTGCATGTAATTTGGTCCTTTGTCTTGAGGTTCCATAGTAACCTTGTACTTAGCTTCTTGTGCTTTGATTTTATCCCAACCACTCAATGAGTCACTCGAACTTAGGTCGATCACAAGCTACTTATATGTGGATGTTAGTGAGTTCTAATAGAGGATCTATTTGCTTGTAGTGAAGAATGAGTTGATTTCCTATATATTCTATGATAACTAATTTTGAGAAATCTTTGCACAAAGTGGTATGATAATTTAAAAGGGTATTTCCAAAGTTGAGGTCAATCATTGGAACCGTGCATCAAGAATAAATATATAATTATTGAAACTATTAAAAAACTAGCAAATATCTTATCCTAGTCCTTTTTGAGAGATAAGAAATGAAAGGACCGTATTTGTATAGCAATCATAAGTAGAAATGTTCACACTAATTAAATTCATCCAATTGGTTGGGCTTCATGGGCTTGTACTAAGCATCGACCTTGGAGATTGAGTATTCTTCAATTAATGAAGATTAATTGAAGAAAAATTAGTTTGGAGGAGTTTAGACGAATTGAAATTTTTGATATTCAATAAATCACAAAACGTTACTAGCCCATGTCTATCGATTGGTGAGCCTAAGAGGTCACACAGAAAAGCATTTAGGTACTCTAATGGATTTGGAAAAATTGTCTAAGGAGTTAGATAATTAAATTGATCAAGATTGGGAGAGTCCAATTAACTAATCCAAAATTGATCATAATAGCTTGATTAGTTTAAGGAGTTTAATTAATTAAATAATTAAAGAGTTAATTAACCAATTAAAATAGTGTTAATTTAATTGGGCCATGTGACAAGTTTAATTCGCCGTGCCAACTTAAGGAGTTAAGTTGGATCAATTAAATTAAATAATTAATTTAATTAATAATAGAGTCTCTTAGTTTTTGGAGGGAAAATTTAAATGAAAGAATCCAAAAATTAGTGGGAATATTTGATTTGCTAATTAAAATAAAAATTTTAATTAGTAAGACTAAAACTCCTATTGGGCACCTAAGTGGCCACTTAGACCAATGGTGTGAAGGGAGCATCCAAGGACTTCTTGATGTACCCACCATACCATATAGAAAACCTAAGAGAACGACATAATGCCTGGCCACAAGCATTAAAAATGCTACCTCCTTTCTTCTTTTTGGTGGTGATCAAAAACAACCTCCTAAATTATCTATATCCTCTCATATTCCAATCTCTTTCTTCCGCTCCAATCCTTTTTCATTTCTTCCATCTTTTTTGGCTCAATATAGAAAGATAAAGAGTGCTTATAAGGTGTGTGGACTTCATTAGAGGTGCAACATTTGGGGCATTAATGTTCAACAAGAAAAAGTCAAGTTGAAAAAAAGTTCTTTATTCTAAGTCGCACTTTGGGGCAATTTTGGTACTAGTTTTCTGCTACTGTTTTGAATATATTTGGGGATAATTTTGGAGCTAATTTGTTGCTGGAAATTGAGGAGAAATAGTGGCTAAAAGTGGGCTAAGAAAGAAAGAGTGTTGGTGAACCATTGAAGAGTCATTTGGTTGAACTACATCTTTGATTTGGAAGATCCCAAGGTAATTGCTTTTTCATTGAAATCCATTGTTTTAACATAAAAAGATCCTTGGTATGATAGTGAATCAAGTTATTTTCAAGTGCTGAAAAGTTTTAAATTTGATTGCAATCTAAACCTTGATTCACAGTTATCTTCAAATACTATGAGCATAGCCACCATTCTATGTCTAGCTAATCCTTAGCTATTTAAGCAAAAGAAAAGAGAGACTCACGAAAACCATGATCTGTGAGACCCCTCAAAGAACTTCACTAAGACACATTCTCAATAATGGGATCAAAATCGTACATTATAAAAGAACGCTTGAAGTGCAAAATGTCAACTTCACTACAAGTTATCAATGTTGGAATAGTACCCCGCAGCTAATTAGATTGGTATGTAAACTATTTTACTTGTGATACAATTTTGATTGAATAATATTCATATACAATAGCCATCTTCATCTTATGCTTATTTTACTTCATTAGCATTTGGTTGAAGCCCTTAGATCACACAAGACTATAGGACTTGGTTGCACTCCGGGAGGTGACCATGAAATTAAATCTTACATGGTTGTGATCTTAAAATATTCCAAGTAATAGAATCGTATGAGATACAACTCTAAGATTCAGACAGACTTGTACAAATGATGCATAAATTCAAGGATTTGTATATTACTCTATTTCATAAGCAATCCATGTTAGACATGGGAGCATGTTAGTGAGCGAATGTTAGAGAACAAGTTCACTAAAGGCTCACTTAGAGAATCCACTAAATAGCCATCATGGCAAGTCGATAGTGGCAAGTTCTCTGGCTTAAGATAGTGTATATAATTAGTCCTTAGACTTAAGGATCCATAGTAATCTTGTGTTGAAGTCCTTAAACCTTGACTCTTCCTTGACTACTTAACGGGTCATTCAGATTGAGATTAGGTATGAGCTACTTAGACATAGAGGTTTAGGAGATTAAAGATGGGATCCATCTTCTTGTCGTTGTGAAGGAAGAGTACATCTCCTATAAATTCTATAATGATCAATTCCAAAGAGTCCTTGTGCAAAGTAGTATGATAATTTAAGAAAGGAGTTTTTCAAAGATAAGGTTATAAATTGAAATATAAACATTGTTATCGGAGAGCTAGCAAATATCTTACCCTGGGCATCTTTTGAGAGATAGGAGACAAAAGGATTGTATTTGCATGTTAAGTATAGAGTTAAAATAGTTCACCAAGAGCATATTCATTTCAACCAATTAGTTAGGCTCCATGGGTTTGATGTCAGACATCAACCATGGAGATTGGGTATTCTTCAATTAATAGAGATTAATTGAATTGAGTATTAATTTAAAAAAGTTTGAACTAATATAAATATTTTAATATTCAAAATATCACAATTGTTATGAGCCCTTACCCAATTAATGGGAAAACCTAATAGGTCACACACAAAATCCTAAAAGAAGTTTTATTTGATGGAAAGAAATTTCTAAGAGTTAGAAAATTCTATGTGACCATTTTTGTGGAGATTAATCAGTTGGCTAATTTTTAGTCATTTTGGCTTGATTGATTTAATTGTTAAATTGATAAAAATAATTTAAGGAGTTATTTTATTAGGTGTCATATGACAATTAATTCGTCAAGTTAACTTAAGAAGTTAAGTTGACACATTCTAGTTTAAAGAGTTAAGTTAGATGATTTAAAGAGTTATGTCAAGACCAATAAATTAAATTAAAGAGTTAATTTAATTAATGCAAGAAATATTATTTGGAGGTAAATTCAAATGAAAGAGTTCATTTGAGGTGCATTTAGAATTAATTTAGATGATATTTCTTGAGATGAATGAAGATTTCAAATTAAATTTAAGTGCAAGTGAAATTCATATTTCACATGCATGTGGGTTGCCTATTTGGCAACACACCTCATGGATGGTGTGATGCAAACTAGCATCACACTTCTCTCCCTATAAATAATAGAGGAGGTGACCAGCCACTTGCACAATTCATGCCAAGATTCCATTTTCCCTCCAAAAGTATGATCCACTCATGTGTTGAAGTTTCACACATTCTCCTCACCTTTTCTCCACCATTTTTGGCCTTTATCTATTCTTCATCCTTTGATGATCTAGCTAACTAGAGATTGATTGGGGCTTGCCTTGGGTGTGTAGATCATTTCATTAGAGGCTTCATGATTGGGGAGCTTTGCTTTTGATAGATCCACTGCAGTAGAAAACGTTTGGAGGCATTTTTGGTGATCTTTGCAATTTTTTTTAGCTGAAATTTTTACTAGAGATCCTCAAAGGTGATTAGCTGTTGCTTTCCAAATTTTAGCTCAATCGTACGTGAATTTCTTGGGCAATTATTTCTAATTCTTTGCTGCACCAGGATTTGATAGTTTTGAAGAGTTCGATATTGCCATCTTTTTCTACCTTGGATTTAAGAAATCAAGGTATTTTTATGTAACCAAATCCATCTTAGTAGCATGATTAGATCATTGGATGAAGTGTAGTCAATTTTATTTAACCATTTTTGATTTATAACTTAGATCCTTGTGCTATACTTTACTTCATGTGGTATTGGAACCTAATTTATGCTTTAATCTAGATTTTTGTTTGATTGATTCATGTGATGAATTGATCTAAATCTTCAAATACTTGATCTAATTCATGAATTTGAGTGTGTGGTTGATGTTGCTTGTAGCTCCTTTGATGTTGAATTGAATTATACTAATACATGTTTTAAGAGTTAATTCATATGTTACTATGTTTTTTATTCATGAATAAATATGTTAAATGTTGATGATATAGTATTAGATGATGTTATATGTTGATATAGCATGTTAAATTTGGCCTT
This sequence comes from Jacaranda copaia, assembly GCA_014898725.1. Lineage (NCBI taxonomy): Eukaryota > Viridiplantae > Streptophyta > Magnoliopsida > Lamiales > Bignoniaceae > Jacaranda > Jacaranda copaia. The sequence goes on from JACGDI010005535.1 coordinate 789,482, forward strand.
AAGGTGTTTTGGTCATTTTTGAATCCAATTGGATTGAAGTTAATTGGAGCTTTTTGAAGAATGTTGATTCTTAATTGAACTTAATTTTTAAAGCGTGTTTGAACACTTGAATTTCCATTTTTAAAAGGTGTTTTGAACCTGAAATTTTGACTAATATGTGTGATTTAGTGTTATGGAGATGTCCATAATTTTTTAGTGCACAAAATTCGGACCAAAAGAACTTTAACTTAGTCCAAACTACAAAACAAGGGCTATCACGCCTCTAGCTAGGTGCTAGCCGAGCAACAGGCACATGCCACCGCACTTGGCACGTGTTTGCTGCATAGTTGTGCACCTTTAGCCAGGCAATAGTGCCTCATTTATGTTTTGGATGAGTTTTGAGGTTATTTGGTGTTGTTTTTGTGATCAAAATTAATCTAAATCATACTAATTAGATGCACAAGAGTTGTACATGTTTTCAAAATTATGTTTGACATTTTTTATTGCTTTTAAAATCTTGTTCAAGTTAATTTTCAATGTGGTGCAAAAATGGGATGCATAATTGTTATGCTTATTTTTGCTAGTTAATTAATTTTATGAGATAAGCATTTAATTGTGAAATTGAAAGTTAATTCTTATTTATTGTTCATTTAATTATTAAATAGATGATGAATGAATGGTGATGAACATATGCCTTTAATATTGATTTTATTTGTTTCAAGTTGTTGAAAAGGATTATATTAAATCGGAGCTTGCATGACTTTTAATTTCTATTTTGTAAATATTACAAGAGTAGAATCACTATGAGTGAGGATTTCTTATCTCATATAATTGTTGCAAGGAGACAAGAAGACCATTAGAGGCATGAAAACCTATGAATGTATGTGATACATTTATATAATAGCTACATTTAACCAACCCACCTAAAATCAACTAAGTACTGCACCTATAGATTTAAAGTGCACTATCAGGTTAAGGCTCATGATCTTCCCACCCTAGGAACATGTTAAGTGCATTTACTTAATTATGCTTTCATATACTATTAATGTATGTGATATATAATTAGGATATAGAAAACCTAAATAAGAAGATAAAATTGATGAGATCTTTGCAAGCAAGAAAATCCCTCCACTTAAAAGAGTCTAAGTGCTTTCAAATATTAAGTCAAAATGGATATAAATTAAAAGGAGTTTTAACTAATTCATGCTTTTTACCAATAGTATGTGACATGACGATGCTAATATCTTTATGTGATGGCACACGAGTCATGAGTCACACTTCTTATGATAGAAAGATGTGATTATATACTTAGCATATGATGCATATTTGATTTGTCACTCCTATGCATTGGCACACGTGTCATGGGATGACATGGTGTGGTTTTAAATCAAAGATTGATTGGTAGGTCTAACTTACCATCTAATAATATAGATAGCACATGCATCATAGGTCTACATGAAAAATGAGGTAAAATATATCAAGGATTGTATAGAAATGCAATTAGCAAAAGTTGTTTATCTTTTGATTGTTTGTGGATGGCTCACAAGTTGTGGGTCCACTACAAGTCCTTAGGCCTTGATACTCATTAATGAGATTTTTTGAATTCCTTAAGGGGGTGAGGAATTTGATGAAACAGTGAGAGAAAAACATGCTTGAAAGTTAATGAACATGTTTTTCAATACCTATATTCAATCACATGTTTATATTTTCTTTTTCACCTTCGATAATTTGCAAAATCTCAAGAATGGCTACATATCCACTAAACATTATTTTGGAAACTAATAAACCAACTAGGTCAAACTTCTACAATTAACTTAACCTAAAAATCATTCTAGATTTCGAGAAATAGATATATGTCCTATATCATGATGCTCCTAATCCCATTAGGATTAATGTAGATCAAGAGATATGTGAAATATTCATGAATTAGGTAAAGGATTGCCTCTTATCCCAAAGTCTTGTGATGGCATCTATAAACTTCAAAAGTCTCAAGGACATTTGAATAATACCTCAGTTAAAGCTTACAAAAGTTGTAAAGCAAACAAAGTACAAAAGGTTTATATTATCAAAGGAGATATTTCAAGCTAGGATGGATGAGATGTCATATGTCATCGACTACAATCTAAAGATGATTAGGCTTGTTGAGAAGCTATTCAACTTAGACATAGTGATGAACAATGATCTCCATGAGGATTTGATCCTCACATCCTTATAGACTTTTATTGTTCAAAGTGTTAGTCTAGAAGGAGACTACCATGACAACGACTAACCTTAGATGCTTACTCATTCTCCAAGTCTAAAGGCCCAAGGGGTGTTAGAAAATGAGGTAGAATGAAGATAAATTTTTTCTCCAAGGGAAAGCAACCATTAAAGGCATCCAAAGAAGTCAAGAAAATCATGGAAGATATAGTCAACATTACTTGTTTCTATTTTAGCGAGAAAGGCCATTAGAAAATTTTTTTGAAATGAGTACATTGCAACCCTTGAAAAGTGTATGTACTTTATTGAAGTTCATTTAAGGATAAACTCCTCCTCATGGGCATTGATTTCACATGTGATTCTTATCTTTGTAATTTGTTACAAAAAATAGAAAAAAGAATAAAATTAAGTTATGCAGATATGATCCACCACCTTGGCAAAGGAGCAAGAGTTGTTGAGAATATATAATAAGTTAGATTTAAGGAACTCTATACTTGTATTGGACCTTTGTTATTATGTACCATATCTTGTTGAGAATATTATTTCAATTCCCACTTTAGATAGCAAAGGATTTGTTCCTTATATATCAAGTAGGAGATTAAAGGCATTAAAGAATTGATTCTTTAGTTGCTTATAGTACAATTAACAAACGATTATACAGTTTTTGGATTCTTGATTGTCACTAACGCACATTCCATAAAGTCAAATAAAATTAGATAATTAAGAAGATGCCATCTTGTGGCATGCAAGACGTGCACATATTTTTAATAATAGAATGAACAAGTTAGAAGCCCTCAAAGCACTAAATGTTAGTGGCAAAGAGAATTTCCCTACTTGTAAATCTTGTTTAAAGGGAAAAATGACCAAGGCTCCTTTTGTAGGACAAATGGAGTAAACCACAAGTCCTTTGCATTTGATCCATATGGATGTTTGTGGACTACTAAAAGTTAGTGCGAGATGAAGCTATTCATACTTCATTACCTTTACCCATGGCCATACTAGGTTTAGATATATATCTTATGAAGTACAAATCTGAAGCTTTTAAAAAGTTCAAAGTGTATAGGAACAAAGTAGAAAAGCAAAAGGGATTAAATATTAAAGCTCTTCAATCAGATCGAGGGAGAGAACACTTAAGTATCAAATTCTTGGATTATATAAAAGTGAATGGAATTTTTTTCTCAATGGACTCCGCCCGGCACACTCCAAACACAATAGAGTAGCCGAGAGGAGAAAACGTACCTTATTAAACATGGTACATTCCATAATGAGCTTTTTCAATGTACTTATATCCTTTTAGGGATATGTCTTACAAACGACCGTGAGATTACTAAATACAATACCATCAAAGTTGGTGCCAAAGATACCACATGAGATGTGGTATGGCAAAGTACCCTCTTACTCTTTTCTAAAGGTTTGTGGGTCTCTCGTTTACGTCAAGCAGCTAGTGGGAAATAAGTTGGATCAAGGTTTATCTTGTGCAAGTTGTGGAATACCCAAGAGAGTCTTTAGATTATTATTTTTATGATCCCTCAAAATAACAGGTGTTTGTTTTAAGGAACACCCATTTTTTGGAAAAGAAATTTCTATTAGATAGAAATGACATTGTTTTTCAACTTGATAAAGTTCAAGATAATCAATAAATCCCATAAGTGATAGAAATAAATGAATATCAAGAGCTTTATACACAACCTTTGAGAATATCAAACCAAATCAAGAAGTAACCCAAAAGGTTTAGATTTCTCCATGAGACAAGCTAGTCGGATAATGATTTGAAGATTTATGAGGAAACTCTATTGGACATAGATTCAGGACATTGGCTAGATGCCATGAAATCTAAAATGGACTACATATACTCTAACAAGGTATAGACTTTAGTAGATCCATTAGAGGGTATCGTACCCATTGGTTGCAAGTAGATCTATAAGCGAAAGCTAGGAGTCAATAGATAATAATGACCTTTAAGGTACAACTAGTAGCACAGGGTTATACTCAAAGAATCGGTATTAATTTTGAGAAAACCTTTTCATCAATCGCTATGCCTAAGTCCATTAGAATTTTACCTGCCATAACTATATATTATGACTATGAGATATGTGAAAGCAACATTCCTCAATGGAAACATTGAAGAAGAAATTTATACAGAGCAACTACAAGGTTTTATAACCAAAAAGAGTAAGCAAAGGATTTGCAAACTCAAGAGGTGCATTTATGGACTCAAACAAGCGTTCTGAAGTTAGAACATACGCTTTGATATGATAGTCAATTCATTTGAGTTTGTCAAAAATGTGTATGAACCTTGTGTGTATAAGAAGAGTAGTAGGAGTAGCGTACAGTTTGTTGTGCTTTATGTTGATGACATTCTTCTTATAGGGAATGAAAAAGAAATGTTAAAGTGTACTAAAGCATAGTTATCTACACAATTCTCCATGAAGGATTTGAGAAAAGTATGCTATGTATTAGGAATACATATCTATAGAGATAGATCGAAGAGGATACTAGGACTTTTCCTAATACCATACATTAAAAAGATACTAAAGAGGTTTAGTATGAAAAAAATCCAAGAAGGGATTTATCCATATGGGACACAATCTTTGTCTCTCCAAGTCCATGACCCTAACACTGACAACAAGAGACATATAATGTCCTACATACCTTATGCGTCTACTATAAAGAGAATAATATATGTTGTTCAATGTATAAAGTTGGATATAGCACACACTCTAAGTATTATGAGCCGCTTTCAATTCGACCCTAGTGAATGTTAATAAAAAGCCGTTAAAGCAATCCTTAAGCACTTGAGAATTAAAACTCAAGGGGTTTTCGGATACCAATTTCAAATCCAATATAGATAACTTAAAATCCACTTCTAGATTTATATTTTGCCTCAATCATGGCACAGTAAGTTCAAAGAGTTTCAAACAAGACACCATGGCTGATTGTGCCACAAAGGTGAAATATATTGTAACTTTGGAAACCGCAAAAGAAAGTGTTTAGATGAAAAAATTTATCCAAAAGTTAGATGTAATGCCTAGCAACAAATGTCTATGGTTGTCTCTTGAAGACAACTTAGGACTTGAGTCCAGATCTCATTGATAATCTAAACATAGGTAAATATGTTATCATTTGATCTATGAGATCAATGATAAAGGCAACAATTGAGCAAATACAATTGCCACATAAGGGAATATAGCAAAATTACTATCAAAACCACTATCAAAACCCCTAAAAGCAAAAGGTCTTTGAAGGACATCTTGAGAAGATAGGTCATAAAACTATAGAGAATTAGCTTTAGAGTAAGTGAGAGATTGTTGGAATAGTGTCTTACATCCAATTAGATTAGCATGTAAACTATTTCATATATGACACAATCTTGATTAAATGATATTCATATACAAGGGCCATCTTTCTCTTATTTTACTTCACTAGCATTTAGTTGAAGCCCTTAGATCACACAAGACTATGGGACTTGGTTGTGCTCTGGAGGTGATCATCAAATAATTCTTACATGATCATGATCTTAAAATATTCTAAGTGATAGAAATTTATGAGACAAGATATCTAAGATTCGGTTAGATTTGCACTAATAGGAGTTGGATATTGCTCCGTTTTATGAGCAATCCATGCTACACATAAGTACATGTTAGTAGGTCCTTATTAGAGAGCAAGTTCATTGAAAGCCCAACTGGAGAATCCACTAGATAGTCATAGTGGCAAGTTCTCTAGTTTACGCTAGTGCATATAATTAAACCTTAGACTTAAGGATCAATGGTAACCTTGGGTTTAAGTCTTTTACCTTGACTCTTCCTTTACTACTTAGCAGGTCATTCGAGTTGAGATTAGGTGTGAGCTACTTATACATAGAGATTTGTGTGATCCAATATGGGATCATCTACTTATCATTGTGAAGGACCAGTGCATCCTATGTATTCTATGGTAATTGATTCTAAAGAGTCCTTGCCTATAGCAGTATAATAATTTGGAAAAGGAGTTTTCCAAAAATGAGGTCATAAATCAAAATTGAACATTGGGAATAGAAAACATAGTTATTAAGGCTATTGGAGAGTTGGTGAATATCTTACCATAGGCCTCTTTCGGGAGATAAGAGATAGAAGGATTGCATTTTCATAATAAGCATAGAGCTAGAATGGTTCACCAAGAGTATATTCATTTCAACTAATTAGTTAGGTTCCATGGGCTTGAGGTTAGACATCAATCATGGAGATTTAATACTCTTCAATTAATAGAGATTAATTAAATTGAGTTATTAGTTTAAAGAAGTTTAAACTAATGTGAATATTTCAATATTCAAAATATCACAATTGTTGTGAGCCCATGTCCAATGAATGGGAGAACCTAATGGGTCACACATAAAAGCCTAAAGGAAGTTCTATTTGATGGATGAAATTTTCTAAGAATTAGAAATTTTAATGTGATCGTTTTTGTGCAGATTAATAAGTTGGCGAATTTTTAGTCATTTTGGCTTGATTGATTTGATTATTAAATTGATCAAAATAATTTAAGGAGTTAAATCAGACTAATTAAATTAAGGAGGTAATTTAATTGGTGCTATATGACAATTAATTAGTCAAGTTAACTTAAGGAGTTAAGTTGATAAGTTCTAGCTTAAAGAGTGAAGTTAGATGACTTAAGGAGTTAAGTCAAGATCAATTAATTAAATTAAAGAGTTAATTTAATTAATGCGAGGAATATTATTTGGAGGAAAATTCAAATGAAGGAGTTCATTTGAGCCGCCTTTAGAATTAATTTAGATGACATTTCATGAGATGAAATGAAGATTTCAAATTAAATTCAAATGCAAGTAAAATTCACATTATATTTCACATGCAAGTGAGTTGCCTAGTTGGCAACACACCTCATGGAGGGTGTGATGTCAACTAGCATCACACCTCCCTCTCTATATATAATAGAGGAGGTGGCTGGCCACTTGCACAATTCATGCTAAGATTCCATTTTTCCCTCCAATCCACTCATGTGTTGAAGTTTCACACATTCTTCTCACCTTTTCTCCACCATTTTTGGCCTTCATCTCTTCTTTATCCTTTGGTGATCTAGCTAACTAGAGGTTGATTAGAGCTTTCCTTAGGTGTGTGAATCATTTCAATAGAGGCTTCACGATTGGGGAGCTTTGCTCTTGAAAGATCCACTACAATGCAGAAAGTTTGGAGGCATTTTTGGTGATTTTTCCTTTCTTTTTTTTTCTAAAATTGTTACTGAAGATCCTCAAAGGTGTTGAGGTGTTGCTATCCAAATTTCAGCTCAATCAGAGGTGAATTGCTTGGACAATTATTGTCAGTTCTCTGCTGTGCCAGGATTTGACAGTTTTGAAGAGTTCAACATTATCATCCTTTTCTACCTTGGATTTAAGTGATCAAGATATTTTTATGCAACCATATCCATCTTAATAGCATGATTTGATCATTGGATAAGGTGTAGTCAATTTTTATTTAGCCATTTTTGCTTTATAACTTGGATCCTTGTACTACACTTTACTTTAGTCGAAAGGTCGTGCAAAGTGCAATGTTGAAATAGTACACCCCAAAGGATCCTTAAAGAAACACCTCCATGAGATACTTTGAAAGGCTCCCAGAACAACTTAACTATACGAGAGAACCTAAGAGCTATCTGAAGCATGGAGCTCTACTAACAAAATCTCTAAGTTGTTTACTAAGTGCAAAATTTTGCTAAAAATCGTAAGGGTCTTCAAAGTGCCAAGCACTACGAGCAATTCTAAGTCACACTCCAATACCTCCACAAGTTCCTATTGAACACCCAACCATGACATTAGTCATCAAACACCTTTCCTTGTGCCCGAGCGCGACTCCTATTACCTTGTTGTATTGCCAAATGCTCGACCAAGTGAGTGATGTCTCTTTGCACGTAGGAAGGGCCACCTCTGCATTAAACTTAAAAACTCTAAGCCCAACTTAGTTAGACACTCTAACTTGCCAAAAGAAATGACTTGACATCTCAAAACATCTAACTCTCCTGGTAGGAGTGAATGCTCAATGCAAAAATGCCAACAACATATATTGACTCATAAATTTAGAAAATTGACAAAACATATATATATATATATATATATATATATAACTTGCAATGTGATCTTGAGGAAACTCCAAGATAAAAAGCTCTACCAAAAAATTTACGTCTTTCATGGGATGCGAAGCGAGAAATGTCCCAACCTCACAACAACATGATCAACAAAATTCTAAGTCCGTCGAAGAGAACTCACTCCTCGTGGATAGTGAAAAGTGCCCACTTAGAGTCGAGACAGAGTACACCTAAGCATGAAACATTCAAACAAAGTTTTCTAAGTTGTTCGCAAAATGCAAACCTTGGATGAAAGTCCTAAACTTCCTTCAAGGCAAAAATTTAGTTTTCAACAAATATTCTTATGATGTTATGTTGATTTCCAATGCTCATTTGACCCCTATCATAGAAAAGAATAAAGGTCGCATTTGTTGAGAGAATGAGTGCCTAACCATATTTGACAAAATGCCTAACTCAAACACTAAAGAAACACTAGAAGCCAAACACAAATGCCCAAGATAGGTGCCCAGCGGATGGCCCCTACTTAAACACTTGCTGAGCCCTATTTAGGGGGCAACTGATGACTCTCCGACAATGGTGCTCTCAACACTTCCCTTTCTCTTTCTCCCTCTTTTTTTGGAAAAGTTTAATTCAACTTCAATCATAATTTGACTTATGTCCCACTCCTTGACTTCCTTATATTTACAATTACACTTGAAAGTTGTCTACGTCCTTATATGATCATGACACGAAACTTTCCTAATCCTTTAGACATACAAGGCATGAAATTCATCTAAATCCTTAGATAAACACAACAAAAAATTTTGCCAAGTCTTTTAAACAAATGTGAGTACACACTGATTTAATTTAACTAGTAGAAATTGATCAAATTGATAATCTTATTAAGGTAAGGTAAACATCAAAATTGAATCTTATTTTATATTTTTAATATAAAAATAAGATTTCCAAATTTAAAATAGGAAGCTTAATGGGGTGGATAATTAAGTCTATAAAAGTAAAATAGTAAAATAACTAAAAAAGGCTCAATGGATCAAACTAACTAACTAAATTCGAGAGAGAGAGAGAGAGAGAGAGAGAGAGAGTCTATGAAGATAAAACTCTAACCGGCCTGAGCTTATAAAAAATAAACTATAAATACTAAGATTCAAAAAGAATTTTGGTGTAAAAACTCATTTATAAAGACTCGTGAAAATTGAAGGACATTCGAGAGCTAAGCTCTACCAACACACATTTCAAAGAAAACAAACTGACACACTGCTACTTACAATTAACTTAGGTATTATAGGTAATATAGCACTTGAGATGAACATGTGAAAGTATATTGAAAGTCTACTATTATTACTACTGCAATTGCTGCTGTTGTTGTTGTTGCTGCTTCTATTACTACTACTACTACTACTACTACTACTACTATTATATTTTGCTTATAGTTAAATTCTATGTTAAAATTATTCTATACCTGGCCCATATAATTTGTATAATTATCACTCAATGCAAAAATAATTATTTAAAACCAAAATTCAATATAAAAAGCTATTATCTTTCAATTGTGTATTATTTAATAATATAGTATCTTAAATTATAATAAGTTAAAAATATTATTTGTCACTAATTTCAAAAATAGGAATATAATTTGTTAATTTTAAAATACTCGTGAAAATTGACTGTATTTTGTAATTGTTGATCTAATCTCGATTTGACGAACTCTTTTTCCATCCTTGGTAGACCTGTATACTCTTGTCCTGTTGGGTAGAAAGGACACAGGGGGCCTTCGCTCCATTGGGTGATGGGGGAGTAGCTCTCAGCTTTTTCACTAGGAAGGTTAGCTGGAATCAAGGTTTTGTGTCATCACCATCTGAACCTCAACGACCTGCTGCCACGACAAGGCTACAAGAGAATGTTCAACGGCAACATGATCCTACTGAACTAGAAGTAGGAATATATGATCCCATAACACTATGGGCGACATCCTTAATTATTATCTGGTCTTTTTTGGCTAGACATGCATTTGAAAAGCCCCTTTTCCCAAAAATATAGTTTTATTTGCTTTCATAGAGGTCCATTGTTTTGACCGGAAGAATTGATTCTGAATTGGATGCCCTATCTTGCCTCTTCTAAGTGAGGACATATTCTAATGAATTAGACGACCTCAGAAGGAACCAAGGTTGGTGAGGAAGGTTACTGGCCCACAAGAAAGCTATAAAGTAAGGATTGATTAGCTATGTCTTTCTTCTATTGGCTCTATCAACAACTACAAAAGATAGTCAATTTTCACGTGTATTTTAAAATTAACAAATTATATTCATATTTTTTAAATTAGTGACAAATTATATTTTTGACTTATTATAATTTAAGATACTATATTATTAAATATTACACAATTGAAATATACTAGCTTTTTATATTGAATTTAGTTTTAAATAATTATTTCTGCATTCTGTGATAATTATACAAATTATATGATTATTTCTGCGATCCATCCATGCATTTACTCTGGTGCAATACCCCACTTTTTACTGTATCCATTTCTGCGAGCCATACATGCATTCACACGGGTGCGATACCCCATTTTTTAGTGTATCGTGCCATATGGACCATCTATTGTCTCGAAAGTAAATTCCTTCAAACCCGAACCAAGAAAAAAAAAAAAAAAAAAAAAACGAACGCCTTCAGACAAAAATATCCAACAGCATTTTGGAAAGCCTACAAAATTTTGAAGAATCCTTGGATCCTTCGGGCTGCGTCTTCTGCTAAAACCCATTTTTTCGTTTCTCTACAAACTTCAAAGTATTCTCTACATTACATAAGAACAACTGAACTGGCCCGCGGCCAGCTCTAGCTTAAGGTCTGTTGATTGACTATTGAATTTCCACTGATTTTTTGCATCACTCTCATATACCTATCATTGTGCTATACATGTCCTTTCTATTATTGATGCTCTTGTACGTCTGTGAAATTACAATTGGAATACATCTCAATTCCAAGAAATTGTTGGAAAAGCCCATTTTGGGGGGCCTGGATGCTATTTTTGTTTCTGTGTTTGTTATGTCTTTTCATTTGTTGTGTGTGTAAATCTTTCAATTACTAAATTGTTGGAGTTCTTTTATTATGTTTTTCTTCCCTTTTGTGTTCCATCTTCAATTACTGAATTATTGTTGGAGAATAATATAGGTTTATTCTCGTTCCATCTTGAATCCCTTTTGCGAATATTATTTTGTGAAAGAAATTATTTTACTAATTATTTATCTAGTATAATTGACTGATCAGTGGAGAGTCAAATGTTTCCTATGAGTCTTATGACTGATGCTCAAATGGATATTTTGTTCCTCCTGTTATTTGTACATATAGTTTTGAATGAAAAGGTGGAGGAAATATTTGTAGCATCATAGTCTTAATGGAGTTTGTTGATTTGTAAATCTCTTCTCACTACTTTTTCCCGATGCTTAACTAGATCCAGATAGCATTTAGCATTGATACTTCTTTGCCTCAAAGGAAAATGTGATAGTTTTGAGTTCCAATATATTTTACTTTTCCTCATTTCATTTTGTGGAAAATGTGTTTATAAATTCATTGAAGTTTTTCAAGCAGTCCTTACAAAGTTCTTTTTGCTTCTTCTCTCGTGAATTTTGAGAAAAATATCATGTTCTCCTGAAATTTTTTAATCTTATTTTTATGTGACATGTCGCTGATGTTTATTAAGGACCTCCTTGTAATTAATTTTGCCCCAGTGTTTGTGTTTCTTTCTGATCTGGAATGAACAACTTTCTTGTTTTCCTTGGTAAGAAGCGGCCTAAACATGTTTAGTAGCTTAAAAAATGCATCAGCCTCATAGACGTTTTATGTTTTTCCTTTTCCCTCTCTTTCTTGCTTTTCTGCTTTCCGGCTTTCCTGCTTGCCTTTCTTCTCTTATGGTCTTACCAGGTTACTGCTCCTTTCTTAAATCATGAGAAGAACTTTCAGTTTTTCCATTGGCAAAAAACTGTCTAAACATGTTTAGTAACTCAAAAATTGCACCAGGTTTAGTGGCCCTTTTCTGTTTTTCCTTTCTGCTGCTCCCCTTTTTTCCTGTTGAAGGTACAGTACGACCACATTTTTTCAAATCTGTTTCTACTGCAAAGCCATCTTTTCAAGGTTAAACTCAACAGCAACATCACTATCAACATTTACGTGCTTTCCACATCAGACCAATGTCAATTGCTCATGCTTGTTCCGCCACCACTCTACAGGAACCTTCCACCCGCATAAAGGGTGTCAATCACCCATGGTTTGTATAATAAGCATGTTTATGATATTTTTCTTTCTTGAATTCATCTTAGATATAGCTAAATTTCAAAAAATTTAATCGCATCGTTGACCTTCTTGAAAATTTTGAGAATCTCAAATGAGATCCCAATAGATGTGCATAGTAAGAGAAATATGAATAATTGGAGGTGAGGATGGGTGTATGTTCATTATAGATGTTTGGACAGCTGAAACTGATGGTAGTTGTAATAGTTTCATGACGGGGGATATGTCACTAGCTTAGGTGATCAATGTTCATATGGTTGAGAATTGAGATACATTTGGGATTAGGAAAAAAGATGACTAAGCTGGTTGAAGAAAGATTGATAACTTGTGGATTATTGTTTAAGTGTGTTCTGGTACTTGGCTTTCCTGTTGTGAGAGCAATTCTTTAAAGAAGAAAAAACCAAAATGCTATTTTTGTAAGAGAAAACAGCAAAACAAAGAACATTGAAGTTTCTGAATGGTCTCTAAGGTTTGCCATTTCTGCCAACAGTCTTCAACTTAGGCTGAGGAATTTTCTCTGACATTTGTTTTTTGATTCACTAATGAGCTCACTATTGTTTTCCACATCAAGACATGATCTCCCCACTGCCCAAACGTGTTGGTAAATGCTTGAGTTATTGCTCTTCTTTAGTTGTGGCTTCTAGGTGAGTACTTGGAAACGATAGGCTCAGTCCAAGGGCTGCAGAGATTTGTTTTTTTATTGTGTTAACTTCTGTTATCATTCAGTTACCAGGTGTGTAATATAATTAGGTGTACATTATAAAAGAATGTTGCTTGGGTAATAGACCTTTTGCAGGACTATAAAGGGTATATAGAGAAGCATGTCTGGAGAGAGCTTAGTCCAGATAAGGTACTTTGAAGGAGCTTCTTACATAGTTTATATCTGCTTGGACTTGTTGAAGAATTTCTTTGCACTTGATGCATGGAAAAGTTAATAAGATTGTTAAAAACTTTGAAACTTGTACTACTGAACTCTCCCTCAGTTCTCAAGTTAATTTTGCTGCCAAGAGTGCATTGCCATATTGCAATGAGAACTTTGTTAAGATTTCACTTCTCGGAGCATCTCTCCAAATTAAGAATCATGCCAATATATAGTGGCTTAAGAAGGTCGTCTATTATCTTTCTCATGTAAGAATTTGGTTGGCTTGTTTAGTTGTTTGTCTGGTTCAGATTCTTCTCTAACCTATGCAGTGTGAATCATAATATTCCTTTTGTAATTTAACATAATTATTTTAAGTATCATGCCATATTGCGGATCTTACTTCTTGCCCTTCTATGACATTTTCATCACTTAATCGGCTAGAACTATCAGATAAATCAGCCTGCCTTATTTCAAAAATAAAAAATAGAATTCTAAAATTTCACTTATACCTGAGCTTCTCATACTTACAGACTATAACAGAAACAAGTCAATAAATTTATGGAATTATTTTCTCATTGATGCATCACTTCAATAAGATTCGATCTGAATGACAATGGTAGTTTCTTGTTCTAAAATGGTTCTCTTTCATCTTTATCAGTTTACACATCTTGGGGTAAAGATCTGTGTGATTTGGATTAGCAGTGCATCCACAAAATAATGTTGAATTAGATAATCACTCACTCTGTGGGAATAAGATTATAGTACCTTCACTCTATGAAACAACAAGATTACAAATGCATATAGACCTTAAAAAATTACTTGATTGGGACACCCATCTCCAGATCTGTTGGCCTTTGTTTATACCGTTAAAGCAAATTTAAAAGGCAAGTTCAAAGTATGAGTACATGTAATTGCTTTGGAACTTATTTACCATCATTATAAATACTTAATCAACGTGTTTAATTATTTATTATTCTTCTATCTATTCATGGCCTATCTCAGATTATGGATCTTCTCTGGTAATTATCCTATATGCTTCTCAATGTATAACCTGTTCTAAGTATTGTTGATCCACTGATGATGCTCAACTTGGCTCTTGTTCTTTTATGTGCTTTCTCATGCTAATTGTCGCATCTTCATTAAGTTTTCTGGCTGAATAGCTTTTGATGCTTTATTAATTGTGGAGATTTTCTGCTATTCAGTATGATGTGTTTTCCCTTACAACAGTTTAGTTTTCATAAACAGTCTATATCTCTTGTTTCATTTCTTCTTCTGTTTCGTTGTTAGTTTGCTTTTGCTGCTTGCATTTCTGATTTCCATCCTACCTTCGCATTTAATCACTTTCCATGCACAAATGTTGAGGTTTCTTTTCCGAGGGCAGATACTATTGGTGAAGTTAGTTGAAGAAAATTGGCCAGAAAAACATGAGATATGAGACAAAATTGCACTAAAACTAAAGTAATATTTTTCCTTTTACATTGAGAGCCATGCTTCTTTCAAAATGTGCCCACTTTTAAGATTTTCCAAAGTTTACTGACTTGCGACCCACATAATCCCCATTGTCAAATATGGAAAAGGAAAATGCCATTTTAGGGTTCGAAACATTCTACATTAGTCACTTTGTAGTGGGGCATAGTTAGTTCCTATAATTCCAATATTTCTAACTTTATCTTTGCTTTTAACTTGTGCTGTTGCCGCAGAATGTGGTTGGCGCATATTATTGAATCATTAATTCACATGAATTACAGATTTGTTTTTTATTTCCTTGAAATAAAAACCGTACTGAATGTACTTGTCATCCACATGTAGTCAGAATGAGGTGATAATGAAATTAAAGAAAAGGGAAAAATGCTAAAATTTATTTATCCGACTAGATATCGCCTCCAAAGTATGATGTTGCATTTTTTTTTTCCTTTTTCTTTCTTTCTTTTTTGCTAATTTAATATTCTTTGCAGTCTATTTCTTGGTGGTTAGAAGTTTTGTCAGCATAACTATGGCTCAGGATACTGTTCCTAATGCCGAATCACCAAGGAGACGGTCAGGACTATTAAGGGATCAAGTTCAATTAGTTAAGAGAAAAGATTTTGATCGTTATGAGATTGTTCCAATCCAAGATCCTTTGTCATTTGAGAAGGGGTTCTTTGTGGTTGTTCGTGCATGCCAGTTGTTGGCTCAAAAGAATGAAGGGATGGTATTAGTTGGGGTAGCTGGCCCCTCTGGGGCTGGAAAGACGGTTTTTACTGAGAAGATCCTCAACTTTATGCCTAGCATTGCTATTATAAATATGGATAACTACAATGATGCAAGCCGTATTATTGATGGCAACTTTGATGGTAAATTATGCCTACATCATGTTCCTCTCTTTTGTTACATCTTGAGAAACAAAAGCTGGTTTTTGTAACTTTTTTAGCATCCTTGTCAATCTGTTGGTGTGCCTTGAACTAAATCCCATGGCCAAAGTTCTAATTTGAGGTACCCTTATTCTCCTTTATTCAGCTACTGACATATAGCTGTTGTATTGTTGGGATAATTTGGATCAATCCAGGAAAATCTGGTCATATTCACATCAAAGGTAATATTTATTGATTTCTGAAGAAATAAGGGATGACCTCCTGCTCCTGTAGAGTTCTCTTCTCAGCCACATAAATTTTCACCTCATTTGAGCTTAATATGCATTGTAATGCTTCTATTATGCTTAAGATTGCTTATGTTTAAAATCAAAAGAATTTCAACTTGTTACCTCAACAGTGTGCATTATTTAATCTAACATGCTTTGTGGTTTTGATATGTATTGAGTGCATTAATATAATAGTATTAGAAAATAAAAACTTAAGGAATATGGAAGCCTTAGAAACAGCAATTTTCTTGAAGTTGGTTAGTGGAAATGTGTAAGTGTTAATACGATCAATGAACAATAGATGTCTCTGTACGGATAGATACATCAACCTATTGCTAGTGATGGTGTTCTTTGAGTGAGAATCCAAGCAATCAAGGAAGGAGCACATGTAGTTGTTGCAGCACCATTGTTGCAATATTCACTTGTAGACTGATATGAACAGATTTTTTAGTATTGGATTCTGATAAAGACAAGTGATTAGAAATGAATCAAAGAGGGATTCTTAAAGCCAACTATTGTTATTTCTTCCAAACATTGGAAATCAAGCACCAAACTAAATGAAGAGTAAGGTTGAGCCTGGAAAGAAGTATTACCTATGTGTTATCTGTGGACAGTTTTGCAATATTTGCTGCGTCATATGTTTGATATCTTCATAGAAGTTACTTATTCTTTTCACATGTACTTACTAAAGCATACTTTTCTGTATTCCTTAGCGCTGGATCTCAACGATTTCTATTAGGAACTGTCCAGAAAATAATGTCTGGACAATTTGATTATTTTATTCCCCTCAATGATATAGAGGCATTTGAGTTTTGTCAGGATCCTGTATACGTTGTGCTATGTCCAAGCATTTTCTTACTACTACTTGGAAACCAAACTAGTGTCCATATTTTGCGTGCATGTAATATATTTTCAATTGACTTAAAGTCTGGAACTGTCCCAAGTTTTGAAGAAAAGTTGTAAATCCATGAGATCAAGCTAAGGCTGGAATTCTAGCTCTTGATGATCAAAAAATCATCAATTTATTTTTTTTTCCCTTCTCTTTTTGTTGCTTTTGTAGACACTAGATAGTCATAAAATTTTTTTGATAAATTAAATAACCAGCAACTTATTGTCTAAACCAACAAGGTCTTTCTTAGAGCCTGTGTTTACTGAACTTGTATAGCATTTGTCACTGCAAGGAAAGCTTTTTCTTGAAGCATGTTTTCTTTTGCATCCAATAGTACTTCAATTGCTTCTGTGGCTGGGAAGCAAAGACTAATTGCCATGTGCCCGCGAAGTTTTCTCACAGCACAGCAGTGTCTCAGTTAGTTGTCATTTTGTCACAATGGATTTACCTTATGCAACATAAAAAAAGTAATACTAGCACAGATATAAAGAACGTCGAGAACGCTTAAGCAACTGAATATCCAGTGGCATTACCTTATACTCTTTATCCTGTTGTGAACTTGTCACTTTGGGCCTATGTTGATTCATGAAGTTGTTCATCCTGTACCAACCCTCTAGACATCCCCACTCCCTCTTAAAATATCAGTGCTTCCATTACATTTTTTAGGGAGATGATACATAGTATTTGGACAAACATCACCCTTTTTCACCTTACATGATAGCGAGAGGGAGACTCGTTAAAAAAACGTGGTATACTTGTAAAGTCAGTTCTTACTAAAATAAGGGAGTTTGTCCATACCAAGCAGCATTTGAACAATGAATGTGGCTTTTCCATCAGTATATTTGTTCTTTCTTATTATTTATTTCATGCACAAATAAAAACAAACTTTTACTTGACATCCATGGTAACATTAGTGGTATGGTGTTTTGCAGATAGACAACCCTAAGTTGTAATCATTTCCCATTCTTGTCCTTTTCCTTTTCTTCATTATTGTTCTTTGAAAATGTTCACAATTTTACGCTTTTATTTGCATGACCGCCAAATTTGGTTTAATGTTCTTCTGTACACTTGAATTGTATGATTTGGTTTGATATCGTAACACCTTAAAGAAATTGGACCATGTCTTTTTCTTTTTTATTAGTGAATAGTGCAGAGATCGGCAAATGGGTGGATCATGTTGTGATCACAACATGATCATGCGGATCATATGTGATATACTTCCAATTCTGACTCAAGCTTGCTGTTCTTTAACCATTTCTAAAAAAGTACTAAGCTGTAGCTACAGGCAGATTATGCAACATGAGGGTCCTCAATATAACTATAGTGCTTCAAATCTTTTGAACAGATCCACGCTTGACAGACTATGACACTCTGCTTGAGAATATCCGTGGTCTGAAAGCAGGAATCCCTGTCCAAATTCCCATATATGATTTTAAGTCTAGCTCTCGCATAGGCTACAGGTTAAGTGCTTACCAACTTTGTGGCTGATTCTGCATCCTTGTTATTTTCTTTATTGATGTTTCTTCTTTTCTTTTCTAAGTATACTAATATGACTAATCATGAAATTTGGGTTAGTAGTTGTGCTAGTATTTGCAACAGCATGATGTACATTGTTAGCATATATTTAGATTATTCAAACACTTAAATGCCATGCTTGAACTTTAAAGTTTCTGGAGACATCCGAAGATCTTTTACTTCTTTAACCATAAATGCTATTCTTATTGTCAAACATCTCATAGGGATAACGCCAGTTGAAGCACTGGTGGTGCTAATGTCAGCAATAAGAGTTGCTATGAAAGGGCATAAAGATAATTGAAGTAAAAATACCTGTTCGATGTTTAGAGGTTTGAAATCTAATTGACACTCCAATGATTTTGGAAACTCTACTCATAATGCCATGAATTTTGAAGTCTTAAGAATATTTGTTACTTTACCTACAATGGAAAGGGTTTAACCTTTCCAGTCACTTCTGTTGTCAATGGACACTTAAGCCTTGTCATCCAGAATGATGATCCATTAAATGCTGGAGAACTTTGCTTGATATAAATATGACTTGATCATGTTAAGAATGGTTTAGTAAAGAAATCTATTTTTTCAAAAATGAACTAGTGAATGACAGTGTGCAACTGTGAAAGCAGATGAAATTAGAAGACCTGATGAATATCAAAGATTGAGTAACAGAACTAGGGATTCTAGTAATCTGATTTTTGCTAATTATCAGAAGTAGAAAAGCTTACAACTTGTGACACTAAAGTTCTTTGCTCAAGCATGTTCATGATTCCTACCGATTGTTATCAATTGAGTAAGCTGAAACTACTGACTTTAATCTTGTGATTTAGGAATCTAACTGAAGGTAATATTGTAAATAAAACTTAATTTAGTAGGAGAAGAATTTACTGATAACTCCTGACACAGAACAGAGTGAACAAGGTTACAAATTCTAATATGGAACTAATATACTATGAAAAAATAAACTTAAATTCATATACCTTTCAAAATCAGCTACTTCCTGCGGCAGTACCTCAGTACAGAATAATATTTGTCCGTGATTATGAACCAGGGAAATTATGCGACTATCCAAAATCTTCTCCATCTCTTATTCATTGAGCATTTTGCCTAGCCCTTTCGTAAAATCTCTTTATAGCTTATATAGAAAGCGTCTTATTGGACAAAATACCTTAGAAATTAATGATTTTCAAATCCCGGAAGAAACTTTTCTACGTTAGAAGTCACATGCATCCACTAATTTCCATGGCATTTCATGTTTGAATTGTATAAAATTTCCATGCATATGTAGCATCTGGAACTTAGTATAGTTAGTTTTATGAATTTCTATAAAAAATTTTAACGAGGTGTTAGCATGCCAAGATATTGCAAAGAATTTGGGCTAGTATGATCCTTTTCTAATGTCTTTGTGTTCTATTACCCACACATAGATTAGTGACTATAATACTTCAAGCCTACATGGTTAGTTCTCATTCTTCAAAGACTACAAGTGTAATAGGGGCATCCATTGACAAAAGAATCACATTAAGATGATTGTTTCATGGCTATGGAGAATGAATTAAATTAAGATCATTCTATTTCTCAATCTTTTGTTGCTCCTACGCTGCTAAGGTTGAAAAGATTGAAAAGTTAGTCATTCGCAACCACTAATGATGGATGCTTTGAAAAGTTAAGGATTAGTAACATCTTTTAGAAATTGAATGGTTTTGGCCTTCTACACATGTGAGGAAGGTCAAAAAAGAAAGAAAATGAGTTCTTTCTTTTATAACTTAGGTTGTTTGTTCTCACACAGTGGGGTGATTATTAGTAATTACATAATGACTTCCTTGACGTGTCCTCAGTTCTAGAAAATCATCTTGTATTCAACCTATCATGCTTAAGAAATAGCGTTAAATGCTTGGAGTTCCAACTAATGGTTTGCCAGATCAGTGAAAACTAGAATGGCTGAGTTGGAATGGGAATGGAGGCCAGCATTCCAAAGTTCCAAGTTATAATGTCAACAAGCATGGAACAGGATTGTATTGAATTTAGATCAGTAGAATGGCTGAGAAATCGGCTGGGCGCGGGGTTTGCCAAAATAATTGGAAGAGAAGGAGTGGGGGCTTTAAGAGGAGGCCATGGCTGTGGCGGCATGGAGGTGTTGTTGGTGTTATGGAGTTGGTCGTTTGTTGCTACTGAGAGATGGCAAGCAACGATGATTTTGGCCTGAGAAATTTAGATACAAGTACAAATCACATGCAATATATGTAGCACCACATTATAAAGTGTCCAAACAAGGCATTGAAAATAATCACAATCCCTTAGAATGCTCAATGTCATAACAAAACTTATTTCATATATTATATTAATTATGTTACTTAATATTATGTAAATTACCAATATAAGCATTAATAGACATTTCTATATAAGGGTGAACAAAGTTATTCATTAACCGAAAAAACCGATTGAATTGAAACTAAATTTACCAAACTGTTTTGTCCAATTAATTTTCGGTTTGGTTATTGGTTTTTTTTTTTTTATCAATTTTCGGTTAATGGTGTTGTTCAGTTAATTTTTATAAAAACTCAGTCAAAAACCAACTTCAGCGAATTTTTATAAATTCTCAGCCAGTGTGTAGGTTGCTCAGGCTTTTCTTTATAGGTTGTATTACTATGGGAAGAAGAATATAAGCACTAAAAATAACGAGGAGTAGCTTTAGATTTATTGAGTTCAGGCTATATTCTTGTTAAATTGTTTGCTAGAAAACTACTTATGCAATTACGTTTTCAGCTAATTAAAATTTTAATTTTTGAATTGAGTTCATTTAATTCTAAATTTTTCTTACTATGCTCAAATTAAAAGACGTTCACAAGTTCTCCAGAAGCTTGCTAAGTAGGGTAGGGGTATGACAAATTTTAGATATTTTGCTTACTAGTACATGTTACTTGTTCTATAGTATTGAAAGTTCTTTACTATGATTATAAAAATGATCATATTGCTTTTTGGCGTGAATTGCAATAATTAAGTTTCTATTATAGCTATAACAATATGTTGTTGTATAATGATGTTGAAAAAGAAAGATCAAATAAAAATTGGTCAATTGGTAAATTATCCGAGTCGGGCCAAAAATTTTCAGTTAATTTCATTAGTTAATCAAAAAATTCGGTGCGGTAAATGGTTAATAATTTTTATACATTTCGGTGAATTAATTGATTGGTTTGCTTGGTTAATTTAACGAACCGACTGATGCTCTCTCCTATTTCTATATGTATTAATATTTTTCAAAATTTTTTGAGTATTTTAACCTACTAAATGCATGGAATGGCTGCAATAGTTCCTGTGAACCATAAATAAACTCTAGCTGTAAAGTCCTGAAGAGTGAAGACACAATAGTGAAAGTATTTAATAAGAAACTATCTTCACTGGGGTGAACATCATGTGCAGTTGGAGGATCCAAATTTCCTTCTTATCCGAGAAGTGATATCTGCACATATTAAATTAGTATCCTGTTTCACACAAAAGTTCCATGTCCTTCTTCAATGTCAATGAACTTCTAATCCTTTTGGTTAATGAGTTCTACAGGTTGTGTGGAAGCCTAGGTTGATTCAAAATCTTCTACTTCTTTCCTGTTTTCTAGCAGAAATGCCTTGCAAAGCTGTGAAAGAATTTTCTTTTCACCCCTATCCTGGTTGAAATCTTATTTTCTTATGAGAAAACTGGTTAACAGCCATAGTAAATCTTACTGTTCAGTTCACAAACTAAAAGCGAAGGTTGATCTTCAGAAAAGTTTTATCCTATTCTCAACAGGGTTGGCAATAGTGATTCTTGTTTCCTAGTCAATTAAGGTACTCCATCAAAGTTGATCCACGACAAGCTCTCCGCTCACGTCTTTTTGATCTGTTCCTCCAGGTTTATTATCAATACTATATCCATTACTTTGCCTAAAGAGTATATAACGCATGCAGACCATCTTAATCTGCTCCTCTGATATAAATTTTAATTGATGCAATGTCCACCATTTCATATCTTTTTTGGTTCCTTGTGCTGTTCTTCTCCTTTTGTTGCAAATCCATCTTTCAATTCTCATCTCAGCTATGCTTAAATTGTTCTTGAAAAGCCAATATGTGGACTCACATAGTACCTTCTCTGATGTCATTGTTTGTATGTTCATTTTTAGTCTTGGAGGAATTTATCTATTAGCAAACCTGATACACCCTTGACCGCTTAAACTAACCACCATAAATACTGCAAATAACATCCCCAATTTTGAACCCCTGTTGGTAACAGAGCCTCTTGACATTTCACAGCTTCAACATTGGTTGTTTCAACAGATGTAGCTGGAGAATGAGAAGTTGCATGCTAATACAGGCACACCTGGCTCTATACTTTCCCGAGGTGGCTGAAGATAAGTTATTATCCCGCTGACCATCTATAGGCACCACTAAACCTAAACTTTGCAAGCAAGAAATCCCATAAAAATGGAACATAACGAGACCTATATCCTGAACAGAGAAAATAACTAATAGTTTCTAATACAACTTGAAATCAAGAAACTGAACAGCAAACTAGTTACCCAGATTGCAGCTTTTGAATTTGTTTACTCATTCTGACTGTTTCTCATTCATGTCTTGTATGAGAATAATATTTCTTCATTTCCTAGAAATAGAAGGATATACAAAATACCAATTGAAATAAGTTCAATTGAAAGTTTTTGATTCATCTATCATTGTAGACGGCACGAACAAAGATAAAGTGACAGACATAGAATACCAAACTGATTCATCATTTCTAACATCTAGCCATCTCGCGATTCCTATCAACCGAGTTGTTGAGCATGAACTAATAATATGAATTGGATCGTGTAACGTCATTTAAAAATGAAATTCTTTTTGAATTATTATTTGTGAATTCCATTGTTATGGAATTTTCTATACTTGTAGAGGTATTTGTATCCTAAAAGGTTATGATAGTATGGCAGATGAAAAACCCAGATCAGTAACTTTTGAATTTCATTATATTCTGACTTTTCTACATTGTTTGCACTTCTAAGAATGCTACTATTTCCTCTCCATTTCTTTCTTCTTTATCCAGTGTCTCGTAAGCTTCTTTTTTCTTGTTTTGCTACATTTGCTGTTTATTTGTGTTGTATGTATCTAAAGTTCATGTAGTTGGTCACAACTCAAAAAAATTACTATTATTAACTTCTCATGTTAAGCAGGACTTTGGAAGTTCCCAGCTCTCGAATTGTTATTATTGAAGGAATATATGCATTGAGTGAAAAGTTACGGCCCTTGCTAGACCTCCGTGTTTCTGTTACTGGTGGAGTGCACTTCGATCTTGTAAAGCGTGTTCTGAGAGACATTCAGCGTGCTGGACAAGAGCCTGAAGAGATAATTCATCAGATATCAGAAACAGTACACCTCTGTGCTCTTATATATATATATATATATCTGAATGGCAATATAAATCTTAGTTTAGTGGTTTTGAATATCCTTTCATACAGGTATATCCTATGTACAAAGCTTTTATAGAGCCAGATCTACAAACAGCACATATAAAAATCACTAACAAGTTTAATCCATTCTCTGGTTTTCAAAACCCCACGTATATATTAAAGGTGAGTCTTCTGCTTCTGGGTACAGTAAGTCTAAAAAGTGTTAAACATGCATGTCTCATCTCTCACAGTGGTTTTTCCTTTTGCTTTAGTCAACAAGGCCAGTGACTGTGGATCAAATTAAGGCTCTCATTTCCGAAGATTGTAAAGAAACTACCGAGGAAACTTATGATATTTATCTTCTCCCACCTGGTGAAGATCCTGAAGCATGCCAGTCGTATTTGAGGATGAGGAATAGGGATGGCAAGTACAATCTCATGTTTGAGGTTGGTTGGCAACTTAAGTTTCCCCTCTTATCTTTCTTCCTTACTCTGAAGCGTAGTATCACTGTTATTCTTTTTTCTTATTCAAAAGCCTGCAGCATTCCTCACAGAAATTTCCAACTTATGCATTATCCGATCTTTCCTTTTTCCAATTTTTAAGCCTATTTAATGATTTTATTTTTCGTTTGATGCTTAGGTAGAAAATTGAGATTTTCAAGATTCCTAACTTCCCTCTCTCCCCATTCTCTTACCGTTTATTTTTGAGGGTCTGTGCTGCATGCGTGTGAGGTTTTTTCTTGTGTTTCTTGTTGAAAATGATGCTTGCAATATTACATATATGCCATTATATGCACCTCTAGCAACTTGGACTATTGGAGCATCCCTTAAAGGAACTTCCACTCCATGGCTCATTGGAAATATGAGGAGTTCAATTTATAATGAGAAGATCAACCTACAGTTAAAAACTCTGCACCAGTTTGTTTTGGACAATAATGTTATAACCTTAGAATTAAGATGCTTGTTGCACTTGCTGTAATATATGCAGTTTGCTTTAGTTTCATAGTTTGTGGCAGCCTTTTGTTTTTAGTGTCTAGGGATATTGTTGGAGCTTTATTATGACCTATATTTCCATAGTTGTTTATTGCAATGGATAAAGTGGTATCAAAATAATAAGTTAATGAATGTTGACCAGTAATGTAAATTACATTCAGGAATGGGTCACTGATAGCCCCTTCATTATATCACCACGTATTACTTTTGAAGTCAGTGTGCGTCTTCTTGGTGGACTGATGGCATTAGGATATACAATTGCATCCATCCTGAAAAGAAGCAGCCATGTCTTCTCCAGTGAGAAAATTTGTGTAAAAACTGATTGGCTGGAGCAACTTAATCGCAAGTATGTCCAGGTATGGTATCGGTCTACTAGTTTGCTCTGAGTGGTATCCAGAATATTGTGTAGGTTGGTCAATATTGTTGAAGCTGGGACCCACACAATATTCCAATTTTAGTTTATTGCAGTGTGTTGGAACTGTTGTTTACAAAATTTGAATTGATGTACTTTTGAAAAGCAGACATTCATTTTGTTCATTTTGTTCAAAGTGGAGCTAAGACAGTCATCACATACATTTCTGCTGGAAATCAAGCATGCATTTATTTTCATATTTAATCTTTCGAGATGCCAATGACTTGCTTAATTGATTTATATTTGAAACCATACAATCTCCCTTTGATATCTGTTGGCTCCGATTGCTATTGATTTAGCTAATTTTGCATACAGGTACAAGGAAGAGATCGTTTATATGTCAAATATGTTGCTAAGGAGCTGGGCTTGGATGGTTCCTATGTTCCACGCACCTATATAGAACAAATTCAATTGGAGAAACTTATAAATGATGTTATGGTTTGACACCTCTGAAATAATTAAGATTTATTTATTTATTTTTTTTCATTCTTCATTATCTTTAGTCTCATCCCAAGGTCCACAGGCACTGCCTGATGATTTGAAGACAAAGCTCAGCATAGATGATGATTTGGTTTCAAGTCCTAAAGAAGCTCTATCCCGAGCCTCTGCAGATAGGAGAATGAAGTTCCTCAATCGGTATGTTTTGCCTGTTGGCATAAGCACGTATTTTGACTATTCTGATCTCATTACCAATTTAGTGATTCCTTTGAGCTTTTTCTCGGTCATATATGGTAAACTTTTTGTGCTCCTAGCAATTTTGGGCAGAATTGCTTCAGGAGTTTTATCACCTTCTGAAGTTTAATTCATTCATTTAATATCCACAGTGGTATTTCTCAGTCGTACTCAACGCATCGTGATAAAAATCTAACCAAGCTGACAAAACTTGCTGTTAACAATAGGAGGTTTGATGGAAGAACCCCAGATTCCCCTGCGGCACTTGCTAATCAGGTGACTCATGGATTTGATGGCTATGCATTATCTTTAATGTTATCTGTGATTGGTGAGTTGCTATGTAGAATTTATCAACTTTGAATACTTCAGGATTTATTTTCCTGGCTTTAGGGACATCAATTTCAAACTTTTAGTAATTTTTTTATTTTTATTCTTTTTCGTGGTAACATAGATTTAATTCCTCTCCTACTGTACTAAGATGCCAAAATTAACCATCCTTTTCCAATTATGCTGAATGGTAAAGTGTAACAGTTATCATCCATTATTTCCTATGCCACAGTTGATAGTGCTGCTAGAGTTTGTCTAAAGTAGCTGATAAATTACTGTTTGGAGAATATAAGTGAAATAGTGGGGATTTTAGAATTTATTTTTATGCGATTCTGAAAATTAGTAACTTAAAACTACCAACTGTAAGTGCCCAAACAAATGAGTAATAAAGGGACAGGCACAGCCCATTGGAAGACCTCACCATAAAATGGAGATTTAGGAAATGGCACAACGCTCATGTAACTCATACTGCATCTATATTTCTCTCATTAGGTATCTTGTAGTTTCAATTATTAATTTATGGCAAAGTTGCCTCAGTGTATTGCACACCACTAATACCTTGATCCACGATACTACCATCCATGACCATTTATGTACCAATGACAATATTTATTTAGGTGTCATATTGCTCAAAATTTTGTATTATGCAGTATTGTTGATGGTATGGTGGTGATATCAATAACAAAAAAGCACAAAATTAATTCTTAATGCCACTTCGACATTGCCTCCTCCTTTTGTTTCAAATCATTCTTCTACTTCTCTAGTAGTCTATCTGACATCATTTTTCACTGATCAGTGTGGATAAATATTTCAGGGCATCGTTACTCAGCTATCTGAACAAATTTCCACGCTGAATGAGCGAATGGATGAGTTTACATCACGAATTGAAGAACTAAACTCAAAAATTTCAATGAGGAAAGTCTCTGCTAGCCAACAAAATTTGGCATTACAAGCTGAAGCATGCAATGCAACAGCACCCTCTTCTCTTTTTGTTTCTGGCGTAGGCAATGGTCCATTGACTGGTTCACTTCTACCTAATTCCTCTTCATCTTCCCAATTGGCAAGGGAGTCCCCTCTCATGGATGAGGTATTCCAAAACATCATTCTTTTATTGTTCTAAACCCCCTTGCTTTAAATTGAATCCTCTGTTGAGAGGGGAAGAATACTGAAGAAATATGAGGAGAGCAGCACTTCATTTCATTGTTATGGTTAGAAACAGCACTATTTAGCTTTTCCAGAGTTAGACTAAAATGCAATATCTTTAGAACAATTCTGTGCTCATATTTCACAGCCTTAAGTGAACCTTTGTATATTAGGTGCTTCTTTACTTCAACTGAACCTTGTATCACTGCTTAAGGCTGTGCATGCATTCTAGAAATATAAAAGGAGATGATTATTGGTAAATCTAGTGCCTGAAAGAAGCAAGAGACATACATTTAGTTGGTCAAGGTCAAGAAAAATGTCATTCATTACAACCAGTGTTGAGGGGGGCTCATGGGGATTACTAAATTTCGTTTGCTTTTTGGGCAATGCTTTATTGCTACCTGTTTTATAGACCTTTATAACTAGATCTGCATTGGGAGTTTGGTTGCAAGACTGCATAGAAAAAATAAATAGAGCCTCCAGTTCAAAATACGAGAAGATCAAAGCATGATCATTTAGGTGACATTGAGAAAAAGGAGATTGAAGAGTATGGGGGTGGGAATGGAGGTATGGTTTTGTTTTCATAAGAGCCTGGGAGAAGGTGTAGACCCAAATGGATTGAGGTAAAAGTAGGAATTTGAAGTTCAGAGAGAGAGCTTGTTCATACATGTACATTAACTTCTTGATTTCTAGTTTCAGAAAGAAAAAGATTGTTCATGCATGCACATTAACTGCATGATTTCTAGTTTTAGAAAGGAAATGATTGTTCATAGATGCACATTAACAGCTTGATTTTTACGAGTGTATATCAAAGTTTCATTACTCTTTTTATTTATGATAAGAGAAAAAAGTTTAGAAGAAATTGAATAAACACAATAAATAGAAAAGAGATGTTAAAAACTGGTATAAATGTCAACTTCTAAGAGTTTGTCACTTGGCAGATCAATCTTGTTATTAAGCCTTTCTTTAATAACACCATGAATGCTACAGAATATTAATCACATTTCAGCATCTATTTTAGTAATAACATCATTTAGTGGGGAAGAAAAATGCCATTTCCAGCATGCCACCCCTTTATCATCACTGCATTCATCTACTGAATAACTTGTATTCCATGTCTCAAATTCTTTCTGAAAATCCATTCTTAATTTCTAACCCTGCCCCATGGCTAGATCTCAAAGATTATCTTGTTTTGATTGGCTCTGTAGCTAGAAATGGTGCATTCTGATAAAGACTAATAGTACTGAATGGTGAAATGCTTTGGATTGGTGAAAGACACTGTCTCGAGGATCCAATGTAAACTGCTTGGTAGCATCCCTAAGGGGAAATTGCAACAATAGGATTGTTTGAATGGTCGTTTGGCGAATGAAGATCAAAATTGTTGGAGGTAGCAATGTTGGACTGCAATAATTAAATAGTTGAAAGAAAAAAGGACTTCTGGGGAAAAGTAAAGCCTTTTTTTTTTTTTTTTGGTTACTGTCCTACATTGCAACTTCCAACAATCTTCATCTTCATTTGACGAATGACATTTAGACAGCCCTATTTTTGCAGTTTTCCCTATTTCCAATTCTTTTTCTGCATACTTAATCACTTGTAGCATACCAAATCCCTGCCTTTACCGTTGAAGCACTCAACCATGTCCTAATGCAACTAGTGAGACCTTCACTCATGCATTAAGGGGCCTTAATCAGAAAAGAGAAAGAAAACATATTGCTTGCGGTGCTTTTATGTGGAGATCTCAAAATTATGTTTACGAGTGCTGGCTTAAATTCTTCCATCAAAAATCACATACACCAAATTCTGGTCATGGTCTATTACAGAACATTTGAAATAATCAATTATTTGATTTGGACACAGGTATTGCTTATTGCTCGGGGACAGCGTCAAATCATGCATCAGATAGACAATCTGAGCAGCCTCCTCCATGAATATTACGGGGAAAGGTCTCATCAAGGACAAGGACGAACACATCACACAGACATAGGATCATCATCCATTGCCATTCCTTTGCTCGTCTCTTTGGCTGTTGCTGGTGTAGGACTCCTCTTGCTTAGAACTGTGTCGTCTCAAAAATAAATGATAAGATGTATGTACCACTTAGCTTTCTTAGTGGAAGAAGGTGCAAATAAAATTTGCAGAAAGGGAAATATGCATGGCATAGCAGTGGAATGCCATAATTGGCCTTGTTTTAGCTGGGGAACGAGATAGTCATGTTCCAATATCTAAGTATATATATCTAACAATATTTAACTAGGATTCTCATTTTATACTGATGCCAATTTCGTATTTGTAGTTTTGTAGAGCCCGAGTCTGTCTGTGTCTCAAAATCTTATCTGAACAACTTTGATGTATGAAAATGAGTTATCTGGACCATGCATGCCACCAGTTCTCGACATGCAAACTCTTTGAATTTTGCTCCAGGAAAAATAAATAGGAAAAGAAAAATATCAATTCTTTCTCGACCTTGATCTGCCAAATTTTTTTTTTTTAAATTATTTTTGGGTGGTTAGGTAAATTGCAAGTTGATACCCGATGATACGGAAGATTGGGAGAGGGATACAACGTAACCTAATAGCTGAAGAGCTAGAATCAACTATGAACACTTCCAAAGCTCTAAACTCAGACAATGAGAAAAGAAAAATGATTCAACAGTTTTTCTTTTGTTGCTCCTGGCAGGGTTGTTGCTATTATATAGTGATGAAGCCTGCAGTGTGTGATAAACCTTAAGGATTGGATAGCCAGCCGCCAAAGTTTTACCAGCTTTGGTTATTAGTTGAAAACCTAGCTAACCGTGTAATGAATGTTAGGTTAAGAAAACTATTCCTTAATTATCTCTTTTACCAAAACTGATCCATAACTATCTCTAACTAATTGTTTCTTTACAGTTTCAGGAAATCGTATTGACTTAAAGAAGTGCTCTAACGCCTTTCTATTTGCTATGAAGGATACTCAGGCTTCTACTACCAGAAGTGTCTTTCATTTATTCTCACGTTTTTTCACTCATCCATCAAGGTCAATTAGGTTCTCCTTTCTTCATTTGTTTATGGCATGTGATTGCTTCCTTTCCAGCTTGCCACCTTTATTCTTCATCTTTGCCTGTGTGAACTGCCCACTTATTGAGAAGATCCTTGACCACAAGGATCAAAGTGTGGAAACTATTTCTGCATCTCGTGCAATCCTTCCTATGTATTGTCTTCCTCCAGTGTGTTGGACTACTTCAATAGGATTTGAGTAAGTGGTCTATTATTGTTCTTTATTAACCTACACTCAAGAACGCAATCAGGTTCAAGCAAAAGGTGCCTCTTGTATGGTGAGTGTGGTGGGTAAGAGTGGGGTAACTGGTTTCGAGCCAGTTTTCTGCTCAGAGTTGAGAGGCATGGAAAGTTGGGTGGATTCGAGTCTCTTTGTGTAATTGCAACTTATATGCCACTCTCCCAATCTTCTTATCTATATCTATCTATTTATACTATCTATAAAAATATAAATGAATATAATGGTTTCTCCCCTTTATGTAAGGATAAAAATATTTCTCTCTAGAAAAATATCACATTTAATACATATTGATAATTGGTAATTGGTAATTACAAGCAAATTAAATTTTTGTTTAATTAGACTTATATAGTAAATAATAACTATAATTAATTAAATCAAACTTTTCATCTTAAATAATGTATATACATCAAACAATGTATTTATTATATTTGTTACAATTTAAATATATTTTTTAATTATAATATACAAAATAATAATTACATTAAAATTAATTAAATAAATTTTTTACTTAGCAAATGCAATTACATATATTGAAATTATCATGTTTAATAAATAGAATTCATGGTAATTACAACCAAATTAAGTTTATTTTTAATTAGACTCATAGAAAATAATAACTAACATTAATTGAATCAAGTTTTTCCACTTAATATATATAAAACAAATGTATATGCATTGTATTTATTAATTAATTTATTCCAAATTAAGTGTATTTTTAATTAGACATATATAAAATAATAGTTATATTTAAAATTAATTAAATTAAAAAAATTTAACTTAGCAAACATAATTACGTATACTGAAGTTTGTATAGTGGTTTCTTCCCATTTATATGAGGATAAAAATATCCCTTTCTAATAAAACTATCACATTTAATACATATGGTTAATTGATAATTGCAACCAAATTAAATTTGCTTTTAATTAGACTTATAGAAAATAATAACTATAATTGATCGAATCAACTCTTTCAATATACATCAAATATATATATATATATACATTATATTTAGACTTATAGAAAATAATAAATATAATTAATTGAATCAAGTGTTTCAATATACATCAAATACATACATTTTATTTGAATTCATAGCAATTAATATCTATAATTAATTAAATCAAACCTTTTATCTTAAATAATGTTTATACATCAAATGGATATCATTGTATTTAACACATTTGCTACAATTTAAATATATTTTTAATTAAAATATACAAAATAATAATTATATTAAAATTAATTAAAAAAAGTTTCTACTTAGCAAATGTAATTACATATAATGAAATTGTCATATTTAATACACAAAGTTTAATGGCAATTACCATCAAATTAAGTTTATTTTTAGTTAGACTCACAAAAAATACTAACTAAAATTAATTAAATCTAGTCTTTCCACTTAATATATATATATATATCTCAAATGTATATACATTGTATTTATTAAGTGTATTTTTAATTAGACATATCAAAAATAATAATTATATTAAAATTAATTAAATTAAAATTTTCAACTTAGCAAATATAATTAGGTATATTGAAACTTATCCTTCTACCAATACATTTAATTGAACTAATAGAAAATAGCAATTAAATTATATCTCCATCTAATGAGACTATTACTATCACATTTACACATGGTTGTATGGTAAATTATGACTAAATTAAATTTATTCTAATTAGACTCATAGAAAATGATAACTATATTAAAGTTAATTAAGAAAAAATTAATTGATGAGAAAAAAAATGATACTTCATAAACACATTTGTATAGATATTCCTTCTATGCTCTCCCTCAAAAATAAGAAAAGAAATATTTTTTTATATATCAAAATATACATTCAATTCAAATGTAATAGTAAATTTAACATGACAATGAATAAAAAAAGATTAAGTCTTACAATCACATATTTAATCGATAGGCATGGCAAAAAAATTTCCAATTTTGGGGTCCCCACGAGGATCCCTGAATTCGGAGAATTTTTTCCCAAGGGATGGGGATAGGGATGAAACTACCCCCGAAGTTATTCAAGGACAGGGATAGGGATCACATTCCCCACCTTACGGAGTCACCGACCCCGTCATTTTAATTGAAATGCCCTTAATATATATAGATATATTATATTTCATATATATATTTATATTATATTTTATATTTTATATATTTCACATATACTATTTTATATATGTACACACTATTTTTTATACTTTTTTAGTAATTTCATATTAACTTATAAGAATTTATTAATTATAAAATATAAATTAATAAAATATATTAATAGAGACCTAATTATTTTTTTTATTTTCTATCCATTTTATGCACACACAAACAATTAATTATTTTGGGGATCCCTGTGGGGATTCAGGGAATAGGGACAGGCGACAAAATTTCCCCATGGCGGGGATCAGGGATGAGGAGAGGGGACAGGCAACATGGTGGGATTTGGGGATGGGGACTAGTGCCACAATTGATGAGAAAAAAGAATGGGAGTATTTGGTTATGTTTTCCCTGAACAATTTTATTTTGGGAAAATATAACCAAACATATACTCATTTTTTCTCCAAAACACTAAAATAAATTTTCTAAAATGCCCTCTCATATCCTTCATTATTTTCAAAAATTTTCCATTTTGCAATACATATATATCATATATATCATATATATTTTATTATTATTATTTTCGCAATAAAAAAATTACTTAATTCCATTTTCACCCCAAATATTCAATAAAAAAAATATTGATTTGACTATTACAGTAAAAAATGCCTTCCCCCCAAATATAAACAAACATATTAAAACTCTTTAAAATAAATTTTAACTATTTTCCAAAATATAACCAAAAATCCATCACATTCCCAAGCACAACTTTCTCATTCTCAATCCCACTTTCAATATCCATTCTCCCTAAAAACATATTAAAATCACACAAAAAACATAACGAAATATTACCAATGATTTTTCATAAATACATTTGTACAAATATGGATTCTTCTTGAAACATAAAAAGAGAAAAATATTTATTGTATATCAAAATAAATATCAAACTCATAGGTAATATTATTGATATGGGTATAGCCCATAAGCCCAACAAAAAGATTGGCCCAATATCAAGTCCAAACAAACTAGGTTTTAGACCCAAGCAAGTTCACTGGCGTCGAAGATTTTGGAAGTTTAGATTGATCTCAAAGTTCGAGCCCTCTTAACCATAGAGGTCAAAAGGCACAGATGGTTAGGCGGCCGCCTGGTAGTAGGAGCATTAATGACAACACCTTCCACCCATTACATCTACATTAAATGCAATCGAACCACCCTTTTGTTTGCATTTAATGGCCCTAACAACACATAAACTCCACTTTGATGGAGATAAGGGTGCTCTTTATGGCCAGCCAATCACAAACATGATGCTAGGCTAGGTTGAAAAGACCTAGATTGCCCCTCCCCAAGGAAGAGAAGATCTAACCCTTGTAAGGGCAAAGATTGTCTTTTTCACTTCTTAACAAACACTATAAATACCCTCTTCTCAGAGACCAAGGTACATTTTTTTAACGTACTCTAAGTAAGGGTGTTCACGGGTCATGTTGGTTCGAGTTTGGGGGGGAAATGAATCTAAATCAATTATTTTTAATTGGTTCGATTTGGGTTGAGTTTTATCATTTTTAATTTTTGAACCCAAACTAAACCAAATTGATCTAGATTAGGTTGGTTTGGTTTAGGTAATCGGTTTCAAGGGAAAAAAAACAAAGAAAGAAAGAAGAAAAAGGAGGAAGAGGAGGAGAAAGCACAAGTTGCAATTTCTTTAGTTCTTTAGCTAGGAAATCAAGACAAGTAAATTATTCTCAAAATATTTATCAAAATTCAAAAGCACGCAGTATTACACAAGAGTACTATAAGTCATAATTGTTATAAATTATCTCCTTCTTTATCAAAGCCATGATTGATAATATAAAATCTCAAATTCAAATCTCAGTTGAACATTAAATACAAATATAAACAAAAGTCATAATTTAAAAAAATAATAAATTATTATTTATTTTAATTAATCAAGTTTGGTTTGGTTGATAAATGTGAAATCTGATAATCATACCAAATGTAATTAGGTTTGATCAAATTTTACCCGATCAAACCCGATTACCTAAACCAAATCGAACCAATTAAATTGGTTCTATTTAGATTGTTAGGTTCATTGGATCGGATTGATCCGATGAACACCCCTAACTCTAAGCCTTTACTCTACCAATTATCTTATGCTCGAAAACTGACTTAAGCATCGAAGGGTCTTAGCTGAGGACCTTCTCGGCTAGGCAAACATTCATTCATTAGTTGCAAGATTCTACCTGCACCACATTCCTTCAATCCATCTTTCAGGTCGATTTGAATTGCTAGGTCAAAACCACAAAACTTCTCCCACCAAAAAAAGACATCATCATTTTGCGCCATCTGTAGGACATAGAATCTACAATCAAAAATGGTGAACATTAGGTGAACTACTTTGAAAAGGCAAAGTGATCGCAAGTTACCACCGCCACCTTCACTACCACCACAACTTCAACCAGATCAGCATCAACAAGCTGAGGGCTTGAGCTCTCAACTAGAACAGGTTACTTTGACTATCCCTTAGCTCATGCAAATGATTAGTGACAAGATATCCACACATCTCTCAGTGCAGTTATTTGCCACCTTGTAAAGGCATAATAATAAGCTTGTGCCTACAGCTAGCGCCATACTGTACCCCTCCTACTAAGAAGAAAAACCCCTACATGACGACAAAATAAGGAATGAAAAGTATCGCAACCTTAGTAGACATGATGTTAGTCCTAGTCGTTTCCTGTGAGATGAAACTTATTATTAACCACTCAGGAAATAGCAAATTCAGTCAAACACTGACTTATCTTGGGTAGATCGAGATAAATGGGAGGAGATGCCACACTAAATCCAACAGTTGAACAGACAATTAGAAAAAATTTTAAGAAAAAATACTAAAAGAATCCAACTTGACAATGCCCTTGGGCTTCAACGAGAAAAGGAATCTCCATTCATTTAGGAGATAATTGAAAAATGTATAGTGGTCGATGAAAAATCCTAACAAGGCTGCTCAAAAATGACAAATCAACTGACCCTAATGAGCACCTATTTCAATTCGAGCACATGATGCAATTCCATGGCCACAATGGCCATATTCATGGCAAAATGTTAGTCACTATCTTCTGGAGTGTAGCGCTTAAATGGTTTTTCAAGTTGGAACTTGCAACTATCTTCTCCTATGACTAGCTCTATGACAAATTCCTCTATCAATTTGCTAGCAAGAAGAAAGAAAAGCTTTCCCATAGTCACATATATATTGTGAAATAGAATGAAAGAGCGTTTCTTAGGGATTTCTTTGCTAGATTTATTACAAAGGTGCTAAAACTTGATAACCCAATAATCAAATTTTTTATCAACATATTATTCCTTGGATTGAGGAACAAAGAGTATGCCAATGCTTTGGTTAGAGAGAGACTACGAACAATGGAAGAGCCTCGACCTCACAAAGAGATACATGACCTAAGAAGATATGAATAAGATGAAATTTGGAAGTGGGAAAAACAATAAAAAGAAAGGAAAAGGGAATGATGATAGACATCAGAAGGACAGTCACTAATCCCTAATCAAAAGGTTTCGCAATTATGCCTTGCTAAACACTCCCATAAAAAAAAGGTCATGTTCGCAATCCAAAATGACAACCTCCTCAAAAGACCAAGAAAACTCAATTAAACACCAGCCATGAAAAATTCCAAGAAGTATTGCCATTTTCATAGGCAGAAAGACCACAGCACAGAGGATTGCTTTCACCTTTAGGGTGAGATCGAACAACTCATTCGACAAGACCACTTGAAAAAATATTTTGATGAGAAAGCCAAACAAGTAATGGCTCAACCCGACTGACTCATCGCAAAGAATGGTCAATCAACCTAAGAAAATATGATAATAAAACCCTCAAGGGACATCCCAGTAATGGAACCTAAGAAAAGACAAACAAATAAGAAGAGAAAAAGAGAACAGACTAGGGTCGAGCCAGTAGAAGAATTCAAGACTATAGAACTAGAACCTGGGAATCTAAATAAGACCATGAGGATAAGGACTAAGTTGGGAGGCAATATTGAATGCATGATGGTCGACCATCAAATGTGAAGGCTTTCGACATGAAGCTTAATTCCAAGAAATGCATATTTAGAGTATGAGGTGGAAAGCTCTTACACCACATGGTCAACTAGACAAGCATTGAAGCTAATCTACAAAAGATAAAGGCAATTCAAGATATTTCACTGCCTAAGACAGTCAAAAATGTTTAGAGATTGGTCGTAAGGATCATTACTCTCGGATTTATTGTTCGATTGGCTGATAAAAGTCTACCATTTTTCAAGGTCCTTAGAAATGCAAGGAATTTCAATGGATAGAAGAATGCAATTAAGCCTTGGTTTAACTAAATCAACATCTGACCACCCCACCATTACTTGCTAAACTTATGGTTGGAGAGGTCTTGTACCTATACTAGGTAGTTTT
>JACGDI010005535.1:835561-889535 GCA_014898725.1 Jacaranda copaia
GTGCATGCATAGTTCTAACAGATTGGGTGGTGGCAATAACACTGAATGTTGACCATAAGAAGTTGGCCAACTATTTCATAGTCATTTGCCCCACCATTGCGGATACTGGGGCTACTCCTCCTTCAGTAACTGCCAGATGTGCTGCTGTAGCTGATGGCATGGCGGCGGTGGTTACAAGTGTTGGTTCACCTTGTGACATCATCCTCACACCTATCTCTTCATTCTCTTATGAATCGCCTATTGTCACGTCTCAAACTCCTAACCTTTTCCCACAGATGATGCCAAATTGATGCTAAAAAAAAACTTTTTTGCTAAGCACCAATTGAAAAGTTAAAGAAGATAATCTTATCTTTTTGATAATTTCGTACAAAGCCTTTTATATGGCTAAACACCCCACTAACTGGGGTTGTACCAGTCTAGTAAAATTCTAACTACCCACATTCAGCAGAGTTAGTCGACATGGCGCCACGTGTGGCCCACATTTCTTATTTTTCAGGCGTATTAGGCTGAAAGTGCAGTTTAAAAATCAGCTTGGGCATCCTAGGACCATCACCTTGGCTGTTTCCTCTGAGATCAGCTCGGTTGGCTCAAAATCTCATCTCGACTACTTCTTTTGAGATCAGCTCAGTTGGCTCAAAACCTCATCTTGGCTACTTTATCTGAGATTAGCTCGGTTACTTCCACTCTCATCTAGCTGCTATTTCTGAATTTAGCTCGACTAAACCATTTGAGGTGATCAGTCTTCCTAAATTCATTAGCTCGGGCTGGGGATATATACACATCAACAACTATTTGGAGATTGAAAAATTTACCCTCACCTTGATCACAGCAACAAGAAAATTCTATCACACACCATTATTATTCTTACAAACTAGCCTTTAAGGTAAGTGTTGCCTAAGCTAGACACGTCGGGAAGACTAGCCAAATAAGCCATTGAATTAGGAGAATTCAATATTAGGTTTTAGCCCTGAATAGCTATAAAAGCCTAAGGGTTGACAAAATTTGCACTAGAGCAAGTCGAGCTCTTTACAATAGTTGGACAACAATAACTAGTTTAGTCCTTGCACGTCACAGATCAACCACATCCTTCGAGGGTAGAGCAAAAATTTCTTGGTGCTTCTCTCAAGCTAAAGAGTATGATTTTGTTATCAAACTTAACTACACGTCACAAACAATGAAGTAAAATACGAAGGCCTTATCGTGAGTATGAAGATGGCCCTCGATAGAGGATTGAGTGTTTAGCAGCAATCACAGACTTGCAATTGGTCATAGAACAATTTGGAGGGAATTTTGAAGCAAAAGAAACAACCATGAAGACATACTTAGTAGAGGTCAAGAGGCTAGAACAACAATTCAAGAAATTTGCAGTCAACCATGTACCCGGATCAAAAAATGATAATGCCGACATGCAGTTTAAATCTACTAACTCAACCAAAGGTACTAGAGAAAAAACTATAACTTTTTTAGTCTCAAATAAGCCCACCATAAGCAACCTCCACCAAATCCAGATCTTAGCTATTGAGGAGACAAGCCCAAGTTGGTAGAATAAAATAAAATCTTCCCTCAAAGAAGGAAAATTACCATAAGATGAAGCAGAATCTTGGAGATTAAGAGGACGAGCAACCAAGTTTGCCATTAACGAGTTTGACTAGTTATATAAAAGATCCATCTCTGGTTCTCCATTGAGATGCCTTACATCAGAAAAAGCATAAGAAGTTTTGCTAGAGAGCCACAACTGTATCTGCAGAAACCATTACATGGGATAGGCATTAGCCTACAAAGTTATTAGGCACGACTAGTTTTGGACAACTTCACTTAAGGATGAGATTGACTTTGCCCTAAAAATGCCCATCTTGCCAAGTACACACCAATATCTCTCATCAACAAGCTACAACCCTCATCCTAGTCTAACTCACTTGGCCTTTCGACTAATATAGGGTCAACATCATAGGATCTTTCCTAAAAGCCACAGGCCAAAGAAAATACATGCTAGTCGCAGTAGAGTATTTCACTAAGTGCGCTGAGGCAGTATCCATACTAAAGATAACAGATGCAGTAATAAGGAGTTTCTTATGGAAAAACATCATTTGTTGTTTTGGTCTATCAAAAGTGCTTATATCCGATAATGGTATCCAATTCTAGAGCAAGAAAAAGAGAGATTGGTGCAAATATCTAGGAATAAGACAAAACTTCACTTTGGTGGGAAACCTACAAGCGAATGGTCAAATGGAGGTCACCAACAAAAAAATCTTGGACCATATCAAAACTCGCTTAAAAAGATCTAAATGTAGTAGGGCAAATGATCTCCTAAGCATCCTTTGGGCTTATAGGACCACCCCAAGAGCAGCCATTGGACAAAGCCCTTACAACCTGGTCTATAGCTTAGAAGTAGTAGTCCCAATAGAATTAATTCAACATATAACTCGGGTAATTCATTATAACCTGATTCGGAATTAAGTGGAAAGATAGTTCAACCTTAAGATAATCGAGGAGCTATGACAACAAGCATTCACAAAAATGCAAAGGTACAAGTTAATTATGGCCAAACAATATGACAAAAATGTTAGGCTAAGATGTTTTAAAGTGGGCGATTTGGTCCTCAAAAAGCTCAAAATCTCAAAGATTGTCTGGAAACTCAACTTAAAATAGAAAGGCCCATACTCGATAGTGAAAATGGCAAAGCACAACTCTTATCGGCTAGCAGATATGAGTGGAAACAAGCTCCCCTGACCATGGAACACAACAAATTTGAAAATGTTTGATGTGTGAATTGAGATCTTATTGTATAATAGGAACTAGCTTTTCAATAAGTATAATATTATGATCACGCAGTCACATGATCAAGTTGGTTTCTAACCAATTATTA
The DNA here is from genome assembly GCA_014898725.1 of Jacaranda copaia. Taxonomy (NCBI): domain Eukaryota; kingdom Viridiplantae; phylum Streptophyta; class Magnoliopsida; order Lamiales; family Bignoniaceae; genus Jacaranda; species Jacaranda copaia. The sequence continues at coordinate 838,428 of JACGDI010005535.1, forward strand.
AAGAATATTGCAACCCCATAGTCACATGATCAAGTTGGTTTTTGATCAATTATTAAAGAATATTAAAGTTAACCCCACAGTCACATGATCAAGTTGGTTTCTAACCAATTATTGAATAAAGTTAAAATCAACCCCATAGTCAAACAATTACTCAAGCAAATCTAAATTGACCTTGTAGTCAAACTAAAGTGACGTGATTTACACATGATACAGTTAATGAAAATACATGAAATCGACAAAAAACACAGCCAAGATTAACATTAAAACTTCCAACAATACATGCATTGAAAAATAAAAGTGATATTGTTCAAATGCCCATCTAGGCTTTATTTTATCCAAAAAAAGATTACGAAGTAAAAGAACTTTTCAGCTCGAGCCAACACCCTCTTCTTGACTCCTGCGAGTAGAAACTTCTATAGCAACCTCATCAATAGCTTTGTCAAGCTCATCAATTGTGTCGACACCAACATGTAAAGATAGGCCCTCGACCTCTTGCTCCAATCCAAAAGAAAGCACTTTTGTAGATCAAGAAGGACTGGCTTCATCTATTAGGAAGGGCCATTTGTTATATCTAGGGTGAAGTTATTGATAAACTAGAATTCCTTCCTTACCTTGATAGCTTTGGTATGTGGCAGAGCTACGACCTCCTCCGTAATAGAATTCCCTTCGTAGTCTTCAAGGTGTTCATTTTTCATAACATTGAGTCAAGCCTTATTTCTACTCAAATCTTATAACCAAAGAACTCAAGTTGTTTCGCGGCATTCTCGAATGACTTATTGGTATCATCAATGCCGAACTTAATGTAAACTGTTGTATAGCCTCCTTTCGGATGTTAGGCATCACTATGAAAAACTCACCCCTAGTATAGCAAAGACAACTCTCATATCCCTAGTTTTAACCAGACAAGAAAGCCTCATAGACTGCAGATATTAACTTCTTCAGTTGCTTTTCCAAATGACTATTTTCCCCAACAACAACTAAAAGCTCAGTATCTTTCTCGTCTTGCTACTAGGTCAAGTTCGCAACCCTCAACTCTAGAGACTTGATATGAGTTTTGGATAAATCATCTTGTTTCTTCTCTAGCTCATCACGTTTCTCTTCCAATCTTTGTCATGCAGTTTCACAAAGTTCGAACAATGACCTGTGAGTGGAATATTATATATTAAAATAAAATAAAAACAACAAATAATAATCTCACAATTCAACCATATTCAAAATCAAACAATTTAATTAGTAGGGTCTTTACCATGTTTGCACGATATACAAACACCTTCAATGCATTGACCTGCTCATAGTTCAACATCTCCACCTAATCTTTTTGGAAGAGACCAATGGTAAAAATAGCCAAGGGAGTCACTGTCATTAGGCCTACACCTACTTTTATCGCAGTACTTGATACCCCAATTTTTAAGCCAACATGTGATTCCTAAAATGTGGGTAAATTACACAACCACTCATCAAAAAATGTCTTTTAAGCGGGTGCGTCAGGATCAGTAGCCTTCCTTTCCCCTTATCCGTGCATTTTTCTTAGAAATGCTCTATCCCTTGATCTCTATGGTTTTCCTCTTTAATTGAGGGACGACAAGGGACAAACTAGCTAGAGATGCCAATTCAGCCCTACCGACCAGAGACACTACCCCACAATGAGTGGCTACAACCTTGCAGTGCTCTTGGACTTCTTACTACTTCTATATTGCTATTTGCTAGGCTCAATTCATGATGGATTGACTTATGAGAACACATATTATACTGATCAAAAATTATAAAATGTAATGATACCAATAAAAGTTCAAAAAGGTTAGTTTTACCTAAATGAGCGTTAGCTTGCAACTTTAGTGGAACGATCGATAGTCCCACCAAAACCAAGTTGCTCTCTCTAGCAAACTTAGATACATCCATCTCTCTAAATTCGAGCATATCTCAAATGAAAGTGTTGTTTTAGGATAGGTTCTCATCATTGTTTATCTTGACCCTACCATCCACCAACCCCTGGGGAGATATTCAAACCAACCTCACTAGGGGCTCAAACATGGAAATACCTATTCTTCTAGGTTTGACCATAGAAAGAAGAGAAGGTTACAAAAGGTTTCCTCCACTATCAAGCAATTAAGTAATAAATCCCGACTCCCCGTTACTCCCTAACTTTTGAGACATTGGGAGATGAAAAATACTGCTAAAGTTAACTTAAGAAGGGCAACTGGTCATGGATCATCATCAAAACAACAAAACGATACAAAAAGAAAAACTAATTAGGCAATAACTGAGTTATGCAAACACGAATAACTCTTAATAGTTTGACTATAAGCTAAGTAAAAGAAAACCTTAGCCTATACTTTAACGCGTCGTCAAAAATAGTTACACATCCTTTAGGAGGTGTATACATCCTATCCCTTCCCCTAGGCCTAATTAATTCAAACTCATTGGGAATATAATATTTCACCCTAATCGACCTCAAATTGTTCACAGTCACCTCAAGTATGATTTCACTATAATAAGCAATTTTAAATAGCCTACCCTTGATCAGAGAGATTGGTCAGCCTCTCCAGAAAGCCCCATCTCATCAATCATAAGCACAGAAGGACTAGCTTCATCAATAATAAGATTGGAAGGCCCAACCCCCTCATCAACCTCTAATTTTGCCCTGATGAAACCCACTCCCTCAGGCCCATTATAAGAACGAGACCCATCACTTGATGTCTCATCCAAACTACCATTCTCACTAGTTGAAGTATTTAGCAACCGCATCACCTCAGAGTCAAAACTCTCAACTCTACCCTTCTTGACAATCCTAGCTATTTCTATAAAAGAAAATAGGTAAACAAAAAGCAAAACAAACAAACTAAGGGGATAATAGGACTTACACAAGATAGATGCACAAACTAAGAATTGCATAATGCCGACCAGAATTCTCCGAAGCTCAACCTCTCAATGATACTTCAAAAGTAATAAATGGGCAGTAAAATGACCATTTATAAGTTTTTGCCCTGCATGCTAACCAGTGAAATTGATCGGCTACTGACTAATTAATGCCTAACCATCGATCATCAGCACATAAATATCAGCATAACTGCCCAAAAATAGTTCCCTCCTCCAAAACCCCGATCAAGATTGGAAAATAATTCCCACCTCTGGAATCCTGGTCGATGGTCAAAAGGTTTGAAATAATGAAACGCGCTACTCCTTACTCCAACCTCCATAAGGTTGTTCAAACTATGGACTAGGGGGACTCAAGATATGGGTATAGCCCATAAGCTCCACAAACACATTAACCCAGTATCAAGTCCACCGACACTGAAGATTTTGAAAATCTAGATCAACGTTAGAGGTCAAGCCCTCTGACTATAGAGGTCAAAATGCACAAACAGTGAGATGGTTGCCTAGCAGCAAGAGCATTAATTACGGCACTTGACCTCCATCATATCCACATTAAATGCAACTAAAACACCCTCTTGTTTGCATTTAATGACTTTGATGGCACATTACCTCTATGTTATTGCTAATAAGGACACTCCTTATGGCTGGCCAGTCACAAACATGATGCTAAGCAAAGTTGAAAAGACCTAGATTGTCCCTGCCCAAGGAAGAGAAGATCTAACGCATGCCTAGGCAAATATTTTCTCTTCCACTTCTTACCAAGCATTGCAAATATCCTCTTCTCAGAGACTAAGGTATGTTTTTTAACGTATTCCAAGCTATTACTCTACTAAATTATCTTTTAGTCGAGAACTGACTTAAGCATCAGAGGGTCTTAGCCAAAAACCCTCTTGGCTTACCCAAGTTTGTTCACTGGTTGCAAGATTCTACACCACCACATTCCATTAATCTATCTTTTAGGTCGATTTGAATTGCCAAGTCAAAACCAAGGAACTTGTGTCTAAAAAAAAAACATCATCAATTATACTTAATATGATAATATAAAAAAATAAACTAAGTTTATTTATTTGTTTTATCTTTTTTATTGATTTGTTATTTATATATTTCTAAAATATATTTTGGTTAATTTATACACATATAATGATGTGTATATTTTATTTTCTTAAAAACAAATAGCAAAAGATGCTTTCATGTTGTATAACAAATCCAAAAAAATTTCTTAACTTATTTATTTAAGTTAAAAAAAAGTGGGCCAAAAGAAAAAATATATATATAGCTAATAGCTTTATTGAAAATTGTGAAAAAAACCAACTAAAATTTTATTTCTTTAAATAGTCTTTTTAAATAAATTATTTTTCAATTAAAAAACTAATGTGGCATTACTAACTTTCAATAATTATTTTTCAAAGGTAATATAATAGATATATATATATATATATAATTTACTTATATCAAATAACTTTTTGAAGGATCAAACTAATTTTTTTATTTGGGGCATCATAGAGAATGAGGAAGACTTTGTGAATACCAAGTTCGATAAGACTTAGCTAATCATATGATAAATAATGTTAAAGTATACATCAATGACATAGCAAGTACAATTCACTTATTATATAATTAACTTGAGCTTTGTCATATTTAATTAAGATTTGAATTTCTTCAAAAAAATATGTATTATTGGATTATTAGGTATGTAATTCAAACTACTAAGTTTAGAATATATTTATTCAATTTTAATAATAACATTAATATTACATAGTGAAATATTTTCTGTCAATATATATAATAGAACATCACTAAATGCATTTTAGTGGATAGAATATCACATTAGCCCATATGTGTCCACCATACCCTATAGTACATATACCCTTAGGTAGGAATTATATACCATTAATACATAGTATCTAATAGTCAAAAATCCTTATTTTTAATATTGCTATATATTAAATAATTAATAAAATAAAAATATTTATTTCAAACAATGAATTTCATTTAACAATTTAGGTATATATTATATTAATAGCCAACTTAATTCAAAATCCAACTCTTACATATTTATAAACTAGCAAACTTTTCAAGAAATAATTTTCACACATTTTTAACAAAAAAGAAAGTTATAGAATAATAAAATATTTTTATTTTACACAATGATACTTAAAAGTTTAAAATTCACCAAAATTTAACTTCCTCTATTTTTGGCTTAACTAAGAAGAGACAAAGATGAGAACATAATCATTATAAAAAAATCGAACACATGAGATGTTTTTCCTAATTTTAGATTAAAAAAGTTGTCTGTTAAAACTTTAAGATTAAATATGTAATATAAGTTTTATTTATTTATCTAAATTTAGAGAAAACTAATTTTTAAATCACGCTGAATCATTTTGAATCATATTTTTAGTTTTATTGCATAAAATAACAATTGAAAATTATTGTTTAAAAAATCAAAAAGAACTTTTCAATTAACAAAAAATAAAATAGAAATTAAATTAAAATTATGGAATAAAAACTGGCACAAACTTAATTCATGAGAATGGTGATAAATTAAAAAATAAAATCTTCTTCAAATATCACCCCAAAATGAAAGAATTCAATAGTCAACTGCTATTAGTCATTATATTATAAAAGATACATGTAATCATATTTTTAAAATGTTCAAGTTTTTAAGATATACTTTATTTTATTCACTATTCAATTCGCAGGTTTTTATTGTTCCATTTTTCAATAGAAGGTTCTTATGGTAATCAAAAGATAAACTTCCGTCTTGAATTAACTCGATGTTTAATTGATCTAATATTAGATATTCTAATATATATTTAAACCATCATCGTATATGGTTGTTTAGAAAATTTTCACCTATCTTTTTAGATACATAGACATTATTTTTTAATAATATTATTATAGCTTATTTACTTTGACAATGAAGAGGAAACATGCTAGATTGAGCATTATAGTATAAAGGGACAGATATAGATAGATAAACCTAAACAGCTCAAGAAAATGACAAAGACAATTAAATCATCAAAGGAGAAAAAATATAAAAGTTAATAAGTTAGCACCTCTCTTTCAACATAGCTTTGAATGAAAAAGAGTTGATTCATAAAGAATTCAATAGTCAATATTCACCAATTTATAGCTTCTAAGAACATAAATGATTTCTTATCAATCAAAGTGTTAGTAATTTTTCAATAAATATGTAGTCTATGATTTTTCAATAAATATCATACATGCAGGTAAACATTGTCATATGCTAAAATTTTAAATTTTAATCTCATTTTTTAATTTGGTTTGAGAATTTATAATTTTGTATGCTCGAAGACTCCTGAATTAAATAAGGTACTTAATTACATCCATTGCAACGTTGTAAGATTTAAAAGAGCCTTGCACATTTTGTTGTGGTAATAAAAAAAAAAAAAAAAAGAAAGAATTGATTCAGTTTAAATGTCAAATGAATTACATAAATTGTTTATTTCTCTATCGAAAGAGATTATGAACTTTCAAAAAATAGTCTTGAACTGCATATTCTTTCTTCATTTAATGTGAAATTAGATTTTAAAAAAACTTGCATATACAAGGGCAGAGTTATATTTTAGAACACTATGTGGTATATCATGATCTTGTAAGTTAATTTCCAACAAAAATAGGCATGGTAACTTTAGTTGCATTTTGCCAAAATAGAAAATACTAAATGAATTAGATTAATCATAAACTATTATGTAAAAAATTATGAAACTTATGGAGACAAATTCATATGCAAAAATCTTCAAAAGATTAAGTAATTACTTTTCAATAAACAATATCCAACTCCATATCTTAAAAAACATGAAATTAGACTAATTTAATTTATAATTCTCCAAATATTTATCAAGTTGCTAAAATTTTGGTTGAAGAGAATAATTAAAATATATCATTGGAACAAGATATTGTCCATGCTCGTGAAGTTAAAAATATAGAACAATACGTTATTATGAATGTTACAACCTACTATAATATCCACTTCTTTTTCCAAGAGGTGATATAATATGACACTTAAACATTCAAAAAAAGGTACTAAAACATCTAATGATTCAATCCAAAAGAATGAATCTATCCAAGTGACTCTTACAAGTAGCACAACAATTATTGGAGGACAATAAATAAGTTTATATCTTATAGTTTATTTCATTGTTTATTACTCTTCTAATGAGAAGAGATACTTGTTTTCCTTTTGCTATTAATATACAAAGTTTAACCTATGTAAAAAAAATAGTTCGTGAAGCACTTATACAATTAAAAATTTGAAGTTATAAACTAATGTGAATATATATTTATCTATTCCTTATTATCAAAATTTTAAATAGTTTTCACATGGAATTTTTCATACTTCGCAAATTATAATTTAGTTATACAGAGATCAAAATTTTGCTATCGATCCTACATTAATTCCACTAGGGGGAAAAATTCAATTGTTGGTTCTTCAACTTAATAGCTAAAACTAAAAACGACAAGATTGATTACTATCACCATAACCTATCAAATTCAAGATCTGAATTACAATAATGAATAATGGATATAACCCTAAAAGGACAGCCAAGGGGTAGTCAAATTGGAAAAATAATTGTTCTTCAACATCTTTTATTCAAACAATGTAAATATTGGTAAAATCTATGTTCGGGAGAAACAATTATTATATAGGAATGGAAAAAAAAATGTAATAGATTGCATACACCATGCAAATCACATAGAAGAAGAATTATATTACCTTTATATTGTTCTTAAATCTATATTAGAGGCTATCATATTTTACAATTTCAAATGATAATTTATTTATTTTTATTTTTTCTTTTTTTTTGTCTATGAAATAAGCATTTAGATTAGATATAAATAAAAAATAATTTATAGAACAAACAAATGGATGTAAAAAAAAAAATTATCAAGTCACGTGCATTGCACCTATGCACTTTCCAGTCAACTAAAACGTCACAAAATATTTGGGAGAGAGTTTCCGGTAAGCATTCCTTCTTACAGAGACTTGTCTGTGAGGCTCAACTTCATAAAAACTGAATCACCTATTTCAAATGACCTCTCACTTCTTTCTCATCAGCCTACAGTTTCATCCGATTTCGAGCAATGGCATGATGAAGCCTAAGAAGCCCTGTTCCTGCCTCTCCATGATGTGAACTTTAATCCACCACCTCAAGGGAAGAATTGTAGGCAATATAGTGCACATGTAATGGTAGGGGGAGGCAATATACCGCGTCAGATGATGTCATCTTGGTGGAGGATAAAAGATGATGTTGTACCACCATTCAGCTAAAGGCAGCCAACTCAGCCATTCCCTTGGTCTAACCCCCATCATGCACCTCAGATAACTCTCAATGCAAGCCACTTTTGGCCACCAGATTGAGGGTTTTATGCTGTGGAAGCATTTGGCTTAACCTTCTACAACTTGAAGAACTTTTGCCATACTTCACTCATAAAAATAGTATATCAATGACCATCACCCTTGGCATCCCATGTAGCTTTAAGACATAATCCAAGAAAAGTTCAGCAAACTCAAGTGTTCAATAAGGGTGTTTTAATTGAATAAATTGAGCATACTTGCTCAACCTGTCTACTGCCAACATAATAGCATTCCTCCCAATAGAAGATGGCAAACCCCCAATGAAATCCATAAAAGCATCTTTCCACACTCTATTTGGAATTGTAAGGGCTGTCTTAACTTGGGGTGGCTATATTTCACCTTTATTCTTTTGACAAGTAAAAAATTCTTGATGAATTGATAAACGTCTTCTTTCATTGCTTTCCAATTTATGGTTTGCTTGAACATGTGAGAGTGTTTTCTATCTCAGAGTGATTTCTCACTGGGCTGTTGTGGAGAGCTGTAGAAGTTCATTTTAAACTTCACCATTTCTACTCACTACTAGACCCCCTTTTTCTCTAGAGCACAATTCTGTCCGCTGTAATTTGGTTTCTTTCCATGAGTGTTTGCTATTTGCTAAGTCTCTAAATTTTGGGATCATTGTTCCATCCTTCAGTGGCTTCTGTATTAAATCAGTGTTTAAGCTGATTAGCAGGAATAGATATCCTTCCTTAATCACTTCCATTCCTTACTCACCATTTGCCCTCCTGGATAGAGCATCTGCCACCATATCTTTTTGCCACTTTCTCGTGACTGATAGTTTAGTCATATCCCATCAACTTAGCCATTTTTGTTGGTTTGAAGTTGATATTATTTGCTCCACCAAGTACCTTAAACTATTTCTGCCCCATGCACTCTAAATCTCATCTTGTTGCCATCTACTACAGCCACTGAGAGAGGTGTTGCGGCTTTCAGTTTAGTTTCCATCAAGTTTTTTGGCCACATTAATGTCTAGAAAATTATGAATGCTTCTTGTGTCAATTAATATGTTTAGTGCGTTTCACTTGCTGCTTTCAATGAGTCTCATTGTATACAAGGTACGAGCTCCATTGCTAGTGGTTACTGATATGTAGTACTTATCTGTTTCCTTCTTTTCCGCCACAGCTTCTTAACTCAATTTCACGTTCTTGAATTTCTATCTCCTCCTCCTCTTTGGTGACTTCCATAATGTACCACTGCTTCTTCTTGGGACATTGGTGACCAGGTGTAAACTTCTCCTCACACCAAAAGGACAATCCCTTGGATCTTTTCTCATCAAACTCTTGGGAACTCAATCTTCTTGATCTCTCTCTACTCTTAGAGCTGTTAGGTTTGGAGTTGTTTGCTGGATTCTTCATTTTGCTAGTTGTGAATTTAGTAGTATAGAGTTGTTTCCCACAAATTGAGCATAATTTCAGATTTTTAATGCAAATGCAGTGATCTTTGGAGATGAGTAACTAGCCATTCTTTTCAACTAGTTGACTTGCTCTTGTAATTTAGCAAGATTCACAGCCTCCTGCTGGCTCCTCGATTTGAACCTCCTCATAGGAATTGCAGTCTCAGTCCTAATTGCTCCCCCAAAAATAACTAGTAACATAGGGTTCTGAAAGTTCTACAAGATTCATTAGCTCATCAAACTTATCCAAGTACTTTTAGATGCTTCCAGTATGTTTTACATTCACTAGTTCTGCCACTGGATCTTCAAATAGAAAAGATTAAACCTATTACTTAGTGGCCTTACATATTCCTCCCATATAGGTGCCTCCCTTGTCCCTAGTCGATTTAGATTTCATGTACATTTGATGCCAATGTAAGGCTCTCCCTTCCAAGTGAAGTGCAGCCAAGTTAACTTTTAACTGATCTCAAAAGCTAATAACATCGATGTACTTAATCCATAGGGTTTTTTCTCCATCGAATTTAGGAAAATCCACCTTAGACCATTGGGTGGTACCTGATAGCCTGTGTGGGATTCTCCTCCATTCTCAGCAAGGTACATTTGGACGTCACTTGTGAGATCCGTGTGACTGCATTGGTTGGCTGCTAAGGTGGCAATCAACACTTGCAATTCCAAGTCCTTACTTTGCCTTCCTAGTTGATTCCCCCGCCCCCCCACCACCACCACCACCAACCCCCCAAATAAAAGAAATTATAACAAAAGGATGCCTCTCTTTTGAACCCGCTGGAATATCCTCCTCAACTCTTAGGGGGGATTCTTATACAAATCTGATCCTATTCCTTCTTGAGTTGATTGATTAGGTTATAGAATTTGTTTTCAGTATAGTTACGGGACCCTTTTTGTTAAGAACCAATCACTTGATAGTCTTCAACAAATTTATTCGAATCATATATATCGTTTATATATTTAGTTGGAAGGCTTTCTCAATTTTCAACTCCTAACTCGAAGATTCAGTGTGATAATTTGAACGTTTTTCTAACATTTCTTACAAGGTAGGAATTCTAAATAGGCATGTCAGATATTTTAACTGTCTTGAATACGAAGCTCTCTCTAAACTGGTTTCTCAGAAGTTGTCTCCATCCTCAATTTTACGTACGGACAAGTACCGGTTCAAGGGTCTACACCAGACTTAGCAATCACACAAATGTCTTGAAGATATTTAGAAGGGAGCCAACAAACTTTACAATAAAATTCAGCTCCAAATGCAGTAACACCAAAACCACCTTCCAAGCGACAGCCCAACCCCCCAAGTTCAAATAACTACAATCTTGTTATAGCTCTAAAATGAAAAATCAAATATTACATAGAATCAATCACCAGTGTATTTCTTATCAGTGCACATAACTACATCATGATGGCAAATGTTATTTATTGCAAATGATTTGGAAAATTTAACAAAAAATAAAAAATGATTAGACAGCATATGATCAAGGGGATCTTAAATAATCTTTTATCAGCATCAAGATAGATTTGGCATAAGTAGCTCCCTCCAATTTCTCAAACAAAATGCCATCCATTCTTGCTTGAATTGCATCAGAAGATGCCATCTCATGTATCAACTCTTCAACTACTTCATCTGCTTCAGCAAGGGTGTTTCCCATGTTCCTCAAAATTTCAAGTGGGGATGGGGACAACTTTGACAGCTCAACAAGGTTCACCTGATGATATTTGAAAACACATTAGGAAATGCCAAATGACCAAGTCCTAGAAGTAGTGGACAAAAAATTTGATACACAACTCAGAAGCATGGAATATTGACTAAACTGAAGTTGCACAAAGATGTAACAGCCAGTATCACAGCCGTAGCAAAAGGTACTTCAGCATAATAAGCCTCCTATAGCATAACACTTTTACTTCCAACATTATTGCAGATCATTTTCCCCATTTCCGGCAAGTGATATAGCCTAGACACTAGCCACCCACATGTGAGAAAAAACAAAGAACATTGCTAAACCAACATGACACAACTTTTGATTTTACACAGAAGTGCAATTGTTTAAGAATGAATAAGACTACTCTTCTTTGACCCTACGCATCTTAGTAGCCATGTAAAAGCAATGCTTTACAAAATGGATGGAAAAAAATCAAATATACTTTTCGAAATGACAAAGAATCTTGTTCAATCCTAGGTTGTTTGACAGCCATGTACTTGCGACGGTTTTATGTAGAGAAGATTGTCATGTCCTAACTAGAGACGTGCAAAGGAGCAAGATGGTATAGGTTAAGGAAGGTCCAAGAGGACTATGGAACATTGTACATATAGAAATTTATAGAAGTTGTGTAGAAATTTCTAGAGTAGGCTCTCAAAACGTCTAGTCTTAGGAAACTTCTGGAGTTTTAATCTAGACTGAAGGATTTAATCCATCTCCACCATCCATTTGGGAGGAGGATTGAATAAATAGGTGTACGACCTCATTTGTAAACCAAAAACCAAGATAACCAAGAAGAAATCAAGCAAGAAGTTGAGTTAAAATAATACAAAGCTTCTTTATGCCTCTTTCTAAACTCTCTCTTGCTCTTAATACGTGGCTAACTGACTCAGTACACACAATACTTAAAAAAGGCAAGGCTGACTTAGCTAGTGTCGCATGGGGCAAACAAGCAACTACGTGCCACACGAGAGTTTGTCAGGGACAAGTTCGTGATAGATCGTATCAAAGCCCAGTTGGACTTGGTGCTGTGAAGAAGCTAATATAGCAACGACAACGCTTCAACCGTTACCCCACAACAAGAAGAAGCAATGGGATCAAAGCAACACTCATGAGGGTGCTACTTAGGAAAGTGATATAGGCCAGTTAAGTGAGAGGGTGTAACGAGTTAAGTAAACCGTCGAGATGTTGGAGAAACATGCCCTTGGATAGCTCAACATGTACAAAGGAGACCTTTGGACTTACTTAGATGCCAACACTCGAATAGAGGAATCAGTAGCACGGATTGAGACAAAGGTGGAAGAACATTTGGCATGCATGGAGAAGGAGATTCCACTACAAGCAAGCATTGAGGGGATGTGTGAGGAGATCACAATAGCAGACAAGCAGTGGCTAACAGGGCCACCACTGCGGGGGTCGTCACTACAAGTGTGGACTAAACCCAAGTCATTTGACATAAAGAGGAACACACTAGAAGTTATGTGGTAGATGGAGACCTACTTCAAGGGTTCAGCCTCAACGATGAGGTGATAAAGGTATGAACAGCTTCTCTCTACCTCACTGGCACTGCAACAAAGTGTTAGCGAAAGAAACAAGCTAACGTGGAAAAAGAGGCGAGTTGGATAGACACTTGGGACGATTTCTAGCGGGTGTTGAAAAGCACTTCTACTTGGAGAACGTATATGAGGCTCGGAAAAAGTTGTGTGAATTGAAGCAACCAACAACCATTCCAAAGTATGTGAAGGAGTTCACAACGCTCATGCTATAAATACCCAACATGGCAAAGGAGGACTAGATGTTTTTATTTCATTGATGGCCTCCAAGATTGGGCAAGGCAAGAAATGCACAGAAAAATGCGACAACGTTGGATGAGGCTATCATAGCGGGCAAGTTTCTTACTGAATTCTAAAGGAACGTCAACCCCGGCAAGCTAAAGAATGAGAAAAGTAACTTGGCTAAAAATGAGGGAGAGAAGAAAGACTATAGAGGTGGATGCTACAAGCCCTTGTGAGGACGGAAAGACTACGAGGACAAGAAAAAGGCATTTGTTCCTAAAGGTGGTTGCTATGTGAGCAAGGGGCACACACAATGAAAGATTGTCCAAAGCTTAGATCCTTGATGACAATTTTCGAAAAGCATGAGGCAACAACTAGTCTAGAGCAAGGTACAAGCCACATCGGGTCTTTACAACTACGAAACGCCCTCAATACCAAGGCGGTACCAACGACAACCAGCAAAAGGTTGTTGTATGTGGAAGCAAGCATCAATGGCAAGCCCGCTAAGGCAATGGTGTGGATGAGTGGGAAGTAAAGTGGTTAGGCCTACGCGTCTTGAAGGACGATTGGCTCAAGACAGTGAATGCAAGTGCTAAACTACTAAATGACACCGCTAAAGGTGTGGACATGAAATGGGCACTTGGAACTGCCAAGTGGACTTTTCAATAACATTGAGGGATGACTACAGGGTCGTGCTGTGGATGGACTTCCTACATAAGGTAATCGCCATTCCTATGCCCTATTTCAATTTCGTGTGCATATTGGATAGAGATACGACGTGCATGGTACCTATCTCGAGTGCACCCAAGAAGAATGTCGAGACGCCACAACTATCAGCTATGCAACATGCTAAGGTCAAGAAGGGTGAGCCGATGTCCTTGGCAACCATGAAGTTGGAGGAATCAACAAACAGGGCACTAAGGAGCAATACACCACCAATCATAACGGAAGTCCTCAAATTGAACATGAGCGATGCCACAGGAACTACCAAAGAAACTTTCACCTAAGCGAGAGGTGGATCATCATATCAAGCTGGAGGTTGGAGTCAAACAACCCGCTATGGCGCCTTATCGGTTAGCACCACCAAAATTGGAGGACTAAGGAAGCAACTCAAGGAGTTGGACACGAGGAGGATTCGACCCTCCAAGATTCAAGGCCCCAGTGCCATTCTAGAAGAAGCACAATGGGTCGCTGAGGATGTGCGTGGATTACCAGGCGTTTAACAATATTACGGTGAAGGATAAATACCCTATCCCGTTGGTAGCCAACTTATTCGATGAACTTGGGAGTGCCAAGGTCTACACTAAAATGGACTTGCAAAAAGGCTACTACCAAATCCGTATTGCCGAAGGAGTCGAGCCTAAGAAGAGGTGTGTAACATGCTATGGCGCCTTCGAGTGGTTAGTTATGCCATTCAACTTGATTAACGATTGGCAACGTTCTGCAACTCATGAACAAGATCTTTCAACTGTATTTGGACCAGTTCATGGTGGTCTATTTGGATGACATAGTACTGTATAGGAATACTTCAGAAGAACATGCCGACCACCTGTGCATCATCTTTCGAGTGTTAAGGGAAAAGGAGCTATATGTAAACAAAGAGAAGTGTGCATTTGCAAAAGTGGAGATGCCATCCTTAGGCTACATCATCGAGCATGGCAAGTTAAGGATAGACGTGGCAAAGGCCAAGACTATCATGGACTAGATCCACCAACCAAGGTGACAGAGCAGCGGTCTTTCCTTAGGTTGGTGAACTATTACCAACGATTCATCTAGGGTTACTTAGCACGAGCCGCCACATTGACAAACCTGTTAAAGAAGGTCACATGGGAGTGGACTACGAAATGCCAAGACGCCTTTCAAGACTTGAAGGTAGCCGTTAGCAGCAAGCTAGTCTTGGCATTGCCCGACTTCAATAAGATTTTTGAGGCACATACTGATGCCTCTAACTTTGCTATTGGAGGGATGATAATGCAAAATAGGCATCTAATAGCTTTTGAGAGCTACCAGCTTAATGAGGTAGAACGGTGCTACATAGTGCAAGAGAAGGAGATAACGGCCATGGTGCATTACTTGCTAGGATCCAAGTTCATGATCAAGACAGACAACATAGCCACCAACTACTTCCAAACACAAAAGAAGCTAACACCAAAGGAAGCTAAGTGGCAAGACTTACTAGCGAAATTTGACTATAAGTTAGAGTACAAGCCCGGCAATGAGAATATGGCGGCTAAGGCACTAAGTCGGAAGGTCAAGCTTGCAACCGTTAGCCTAACCAAGGGACCATGACAGACTCGATCAAGCAGGGATTAGAAGACAATCCCATGGCTAGGGAGCTTAAAAAGACAGAAAAGGGAAGACCTAGCAGTTTTGGGTGGAGGACGGTCTACTCTACACAAAAGGGCGACGTTTGTACGTGCCTAAATGGAACAACTTGAGGCAAGAGCTTATTTAGGAATGCCACAACACCAAGTGCATAGGACATCTAGGCCAAAAGAGAACTTTGGCACTACTAGAGATGGCATACTTTCGGCCCCAAATGAAGGACAACTTTGAGGTGTATGTGCAGACGTACCTCATGTGTTAGCAAGATAAAGCAAAGAATAAGCAACCCGCAGGACTACTTGAACCATTACTGATTCCCAAGCATCCATGGGAATCCATCTTCATGGACTTGATAAGTACCCTACTGAAGTTTAAAGGGTTCGATTTGATCAGGGCTATAGTGGACAAGTTTTCCAAGTATGAAATTTTCATACCATGCTCAAAGGACTACACAATAGAAGAGGCATCATGAGCGTTCTTCAAGAACATTGTGAAGTACTAAAGGCTGCCAAGGAGTATCATAAGTGATCGAAATCCTTGCTTCATGGGCAAGCTGTGGACGGAACAATTCAAGTTACTAGGAACGGAGTTATGCTTCTCCACAAGCTTCCACCCGCAAACCCATGGCCAAACCGAATAGTGGAATGCATTGTTCTAGTGTTACCTAAGGCAATTTGCAAATGCCAACCAAAAGGATTGGGCCAAACTCCTAGACGTGGTGTAATTTTCTTATAACTTGCAATGGAGCGAAGCCACAGGATGAAGTCCATTCGAGCTTGCAACAAGATAACAACCCCACATGCTACACACGTTGACAACATCGCTTGATGGTAAAAATCTTGGTGCAATGAAGATGGCTAAGTCGTTGGAAAAGTAGGCTGACTTAACACGTTCAAGCTTGGACAAGGCCCAACAAAAGAGGGAGAAATAGGCAAACGAGAAATGAAGCCTGAGTGAGTTTAAGATTGGTAATCAAGTCTTTGTGAAGCAGCTACCTCAACAATTCAAGGCGTTATGAGGGATGCACAAAGGCTTGACACGCAAGTATGAAGGGCTTTTTGAGATCAGTGCACGGGTAGGTAAGGTGTCTTACTGACTGAACCTACCAAGTACTTCTAAGATTCACTCGGTCTTCCATGAGAGTAAGCTAAAGCCATACCAAGGGGACAAGGAAGACCCCAGCTACAGAGAATCACACCAAGCACCTCTTGCTATGACTAAGTCTTATGACAAGAAGATAGAGAAAGTCTTGACAGTACTTCATCAAATGCAAGAGACTACCCGAGTCTAAAGCAACCTAGGAGACTAAGGAAGACTTATGGTAGTTCCAAGACCAACTCCAAGATTTCAACACAACAAGGACGTCACTAACTTAGGTGGGTGAAGATGTCACATTCTAGCCATAGACGTGCAAAGGAGCAAGACGATAGTGGTTAAGGAAGGTCCAAGAGGATTCTAGAACATTGTACATATAGAAATATGTAGAAGTTGGGTACAAATTTCTAGAGTAAATTCTAAAAACTTCTAGTCTTAGAAAACATCTAGAGTTGTTATCTAAACTACAAGATTGAATTAATCTCCACCATCCATTCGGAAGGAAGATAGTATAAATAGGTGTAGAACCTCATTCGTAAACCCAGAACTAAGAAAACCAAGAAGAAAGCAAGTAAGAAGTTTAGTTCAAATAATATAAGGCCACTTTGCGCCTCTCTCTAAACTCTCTCTTGCTCTTAAAGCTTTGTTAACTAATTTAGCACATACAACACTTGAAAAAGGTGAGGCTGATTTAGCTAGTGTCACAGGGCAAACGAGCAGCTAAATGCCGCATGGGAGGGACAAGTCTGTGATAGGATGGAACCTTGATAGAATTTATACAAACTGTAATAGGAAACAAGAATGGAGCAACAAATATGCTATAGAGTTATAAATCAGCATCAATAACTTTGTGCAAAATCGATTCCCTACTGTAATCTTGGAAAACCTCAAGTATAATATAGCCTAGTCTATTTGATGGCACTTGATAGAATGTTATGAAGATATCTTGAAATACTTAACAGATGATTCAATTAGTATACATATCTAAACAATTGACCACTGCATTTACCTGTTTCTCTAGTGGTATATTTGCCCTTTGTTTTGCTATTGCTACAGCCCGAGAGAGTCCCCCAATAGCATCAACTAGACCAAGTGAAGATGCATCACAACCAGCCCAAACTCTCCCCTGTGCAGCCTGTTCCATCTGGTCCACCTGCCATACGCTAATTTGAATTTCAAAGAACACAGAGAAGTTTGTATTTCCCAAGTTAGATGATATTGTGTTGAATAGCGTACTGTCATTGATCTTGAAAAGGCTGCCTTGTCTCGAAAATGATTATACATATCCTGTGCTCGCTTGGCAAAAAGTTCTGCTTCATCTACTCTACACATCATATATACACAATCAAATTGGAGTTAACTGTTGTCTATATGAAAACAGGAATAGGTCACAGAAGCAACC
The DNA here is from genome assembly GCA_014898725.1 of Jacaranda copaia. Classification (NCBI taxonomy): domain Eukaryota; kingdom Viridiplantae; phylum Streptophyta; class Magnoliopsida; order Lamiales; family Bignoniaceae; genus Jacaranda; species Jacaranda copaia. Next base: position 856,384 of record JACGDI010005535.1, read on the forward strand.
AAAAGTTTCACTTTGAAGGATAAGAACCAAATGTCTTAATTGAGATTAATCCAAATAATCGAGATACTACTTGATTTACTGCATAAGAGACATCACATAAATTCAAAGCATGGCAACAAGAAATTTATTTGAGAGAGAGAAGCACAAAGAGACTCGAAGAGAGAGAGAGAGAGAGAGAGAGCGCAAGCAAAATGATTCTAAGAGGCATTTGTTATAGCCCCCCCAGTTATGCCTTTGAAACAGAATACAATGAATCACAAAAATAATCCGCACAAGGTCTCTTTAAACAGCTACTACTAGAACACTCTAGTCCCAATTTCATAATCCATACCAAAGAAGCCACAAAAATAGTGGGGAGCGCATTCCAAAGTGGCCGTTCCCTTGTCAAAACATGCTGTGTGGGTTCAAGCCACATAACTGTCTAATTTAGGATGCGTAGACTTGTTTGCTGACATTGAGTAGATTCAAAGTCCAAGGAGACTTTCTACCGGCATGAGTCTTTATGGAGCACACAAACCTTTTAGTTTGATGGATAGTTGCAATACTGCCTCCTCTGAATAAATAAACAATTCTAAACTCATGCATGATGCAAACAGGAGAATTTCCAGTGTCCTTTCCCCTCATATGCCGTTACAAATTTTCTGCCATTCAAACCTTTAAACTACATAACCAATGCTCTAACAAGAAGCAGCTTCATTGGCACAGCCATCCAAATTCCTAGCCATGGCATTTTGGATGCTAAAGCCTCCAAACTCAATACACTCTCCTTCACTAGTAATACAACTGCACTTGCATCTCATTTTGCCTGACCTGTTTTACATTTAAACCTCTCACCTCTTCCTGTTAAAATCCCTTCTTTTCTAATACTTTAACCACTTCCCTGGTGAGGCCCTGCTGGCACAACCATAAATTCCCATCATAATTCTTCCTACGTTATCGAGTGGTGGTAACAACACCATGAAAATTTTCTGGCCCAGATTACTTTGGGGTTTGATAAGTATATAAAAAAATTAAAACCTCCCGGGAATTGGTGAGGGTCTTTTTTATTAGTTTGCCGATCCCTTGGTGCACAAGCCAAAATCTGCAATGTTAACTAGTCAACTTTAAGACAAGCTGGCTGAATGGTTAAATGGCCTAGTGCTATTGCCCTCACGCTTATATGTGCCGCCCAGGGGTCCAAGGTTCGAACACTCAATACTCGTGCGCATGCATAAATAAAAATTAAAAAGAAAAAAAAAATTCGAGACAAACCAAAGCTAAGTTTCATATGATGGAGTGGGGCAGAATAAAACCCTAAAGATACTAACACCATACAAGCTCTATACAATGTTCTATCAGCAACTAAAAAAATCAGAAGTTAATTGATAAGTTTAGTCTGTACAAGAAATTCTCTTTCTACATGTATCTTCTTTCTTGATACTATCTTCAATTACTTCAACGTTTTAACATATGATTTTAGAGAAACATGAGAACTCATACTCAAGACATGCTCTTAATTTGAGCCAAAATTAAACAAAAGCTTACAACCAATAAGAAGCAAAATAACACTTGAGTTCGCTGGTATCTCAAATTAATTTGCCAGGCATGGAAATCTGTTGACAAGCATGACTAAAACATCCAGGCACGGAAATCTGTAGACAAGCTGACTAAAACAAGAACAGAATCTTTAAAGCTAAACAAAACAGACTTTGAACACGCTTAACAATTGGGAGTGTTGATGCTGAATGGTGGCTGTTGCAAATAGTATATTTGAAGTGTAACCCAGTCAATAAAATGTAAAAGCTATGCATCACAAAGCCAACAAACAACTAAAATCTGCCACCCCTCCCCCGCATTCATAGATATCTGTATTAGTTGTGTAGATATATCAGCTATTCAAACTAAAAAATTGATGTAAACCCACTCCCACACTCCCTGCGCTTCTTTGAGTGAAGGGGATTTCCTGAGATTGACCTTCTTCATGTTAAGTACAAGACATGTTCACATATATCACCTTCAACATGACAGGGGAATACCTGAATGTTCGATGTTCAGCTGCAGCAAGTTCTGCATATCTTCCTCTTGATATGATTTCCTTATTGAAGCCAACAAACTCATACAATTTCCCCAAATTGACTTTACCTACAAGCAAAAGTTGACTAAATATCATTCATTCATAACTTAAAAGCAAAAGATGTCTAGTTTCTAATTACCCAGAATTTCACATCTCATTTGGATATTAAATGGGACAGATCACAGATAAAAGAAATGTAACAATCAAGAATGCACTGAAAACAGTAGAACTAAAATGAAAATTATTCAAATGGAAGAGAAATCAACATAAAATAACTGATGATAAACTGACTCCAGTTCTCTTGCCAACACTGTACAATACAGTGATACACAAGAGCCTCCATTGCTCAATTTATCCAAGGGGATAAACTAACTAGGAACAGGGTATGAAGTTATGAATGAAAAATGTTATACCAACATATCACATCTCAGAGATATTTTTTCAAAAAATTATAACATCCCTTTACATTTTCTTCCCAAGTTTTTTAATTCACAAAATTAGCTTTGGCAAAATGTTATATTTAAAGGAATAGCTAGTATTGCTTTCTTCAGTTTCACTTCAATCCGTCAAATTTTCTGCCCATCTCACCCATCAGTCATATAACACCCAGCTGGGTGAACTTTTCCTGGTCGACTGATTTTCTCATATAAGTATACTTTACCTTAAAACACATTTAAAAATAAATGTAAAATAAATCCTAGCTGCCTAATTTAACAATAAAATCAAGCCAACCATCTTTACAAAACAGAGGGAGAATTTAGTTTCCAACAGACAAAAAGCTAAAGTAAACACGTAAGCAAATTGTTTTAAAGATACTAACAGCAGCAAAAGGTCAGCTAATGTTCGGACCATACTCTGGCCAAAAGTCGAATGAATTAAATGAAAGATGCAGCCAAACTAAGATGAGACACTGGTTAAAACTCAATTTATGCTTCTTTGCAGCAAAAGATCCACCTGTGGTGCATGTCATATTGCTCAGTTCTTTGTCTTTAATAACTGCAGTCAAGGTGTGATACAATAATCTAACGAGATATTCATCACATAGTCCAAATGCACTTTTCATCTGAATGTTTCATGCCAAATCTAGCTTCTTTAAGATTTAATAACCCAGATGAAAAGTGACTGTGTCCAAAAAACCTGTTCTTGTCAATTACACTTGCAGATTAACACACTTAAAAGGAATGAAAGTTCAGATAGTACTCAGATTCCAACCAACTTCAGTTCAGGGCATGTTTCTGTAAGAACAAGATAGAGCCGTTCTAAGGTTTCACCTGTCACAACTCCAATTGAACCGGTTAAAGTAAGGTTCTCTGCAACTATAGTATCTGCAGCCATTGCCAAATAGTATCCTCCACTAGCAGCTACATCAGACATTGATGCAATAACAGGCTTAGTAGCAGCCAAAAGTTTGATTTCCCTCCACATTCTGTATATAACAGGCACAGTAATCAATAGAGTGATGAATTGTTCTCCATCCATATCAGCCTGATTTATTTTACACCAAAGTTTGAGAAACAACCAACCTCACCCACTCCACCACCAACCCCCACCCCTAACCAAAATATAAGAAAAAAGAACAACAAAAAACAATAACAAAAACACCCAATCAGCAAAATTAATCCAATGTCATTTTAGCTGGTAGAAAGAAAAAAATAGCATAAAGTATTTGTTGAGATATGCTTAGATTTATTATGATATATCTGTAAATCAAGAATGTTTATCTTTTGGGATCTTAATATATCTTTTGTACCTCTACTCTCATATACTCTATAAGTATGAAATGGATGCTATTCAATAGAAGATAGAACAATCCTTTCTTTGTTAACATGGTATCAAGCAGGTTTTCATATTTCATAATAATAATAATAATAACAACAACAACAACAATCCTACGAAAACCCAGCCACTGCACCATAGTCACCCGCCCAACCCTAGTCGCCGCCGCTGCCATCCACCTGCATTGGTGCCAGCTAAGCCCTCAATGTGCGCAATCAACACACCTTGTCACATCTCACTTCGCCGCATATGATTCCATCTTCTGGGTAGTTCAAACATCTAATCTCATCTTCTAAGGAACTATCTCAGGTGAACCCCTCTCTCTCTCTCCGGTCTCCTTTGGTTGTTCAAGCTCTCTCGTCTTCCGCCTAGTATTTCATTTTTTTTTTCTTCTTTTCCTTTTGTTTTCTCACTTCTTCTTTTCCTTTTCTTTTCTTTTCTTTTTATGCCTAATTAAATCTATTATAAACCTTTTGTTCTTGTCTATTTATTATAATGTTAATAAGTTTCTATCACTATTAGCTTAATTCTTTTGTCTGCCTGAAATGCCTAACCAGTTTGACCATTAATTTTTTTTTTTTTATCTTAGATTACCTTTTGTCTCTGTCTGTTTATAGTGCCGATTCTTTATGGCCTCCCTTTCCGAACCAATAAGTGTTCTGGACACAACTGTCCAACTTAATGGTCAAAACTATATTCTTTGATCCCAAGCTTTCAAATTATTTTTAGGCTCTCAAAATAAATTAAAATACATTCCCTCAACTCCTCTGGATTTCAAGGATGCATCTTATGTCTTGTGGAAACAAACAGATTATTCTACCATGACTTAGCTTTTGAAGAGCATGGATGAGTCTATTAGTGCCAATATTATGTCTCTAAGTTCTACCAAGGAGATGTGGGATGCCTTAAATGATATGTACTCCCAAGAGAAAAATGTTTCTCGAGTCCTTGAGTTGTATGATAAACGTTTTTCTCTAAAACAATATGGTCGATCTATCACTGATTACTTTGCTTCCCTTAAAGGGGCTGCCAATGAACTTCTATTATATCATCCATTAAATTGTGATGTTCAGACTCGCAAATCTCAGAGGGAAAAATTTTTGGTAGCTAAGTTTTTGTCATGACTTAATCATAATCTTTGTGCTGTTCATGATCATTTGTGAGGAGTGATAATATTCCTACCCTTTCTAATGCAATATCCCGCATTTTTTGGGTTGCCATTGGTGGTTCCTCTAGAACTCTACCCACTCCTACAACTGAGATTTCTGCTATAGCCATTCGTGGACACGGTCACGATTCTTCACACAGCCTTTAGGGACAAAGCAGTAGAGGCCACGATTCAACTAGATCTCAAGGCACACACATCCTTGCTCCCATTGTGGTCAAACCAATCATGTTTCTAAAAAATGTTGGATTAAATTTGGTAAACCGGATTGGACCACTGCTATTACCGAAACATCTATGCCAAAGTTTGATATGGTTACATTAAGCCAAGCAGATTATGAAAAAATGGTTAATTCTAATATTGATAGTTTTGCAGCTCTAGTTGACTCTTCATATGCAGTTGTCTCTCTATCTGCGGATGCTTTTGCCGCTTCTCATGGTGAGTTTTAGCTTTTAGATTCTAGTACAACAACTCATATTACTGGTAATGAATATTCCTTTACCTCTTTATCACTCTCTCCTTCATTATCCCCTCTTCATATTGCTGATGGCTCTTTTTCCCTTGTCTCTAGCTCTAGTATGGTTAACCCTAATGCACATCTCACCCTTGATAATGTCCTTTTTGCTCCTAATTTTCTTGTTAGTCTTCTATCTATTAGTCAACTCAAAATCTAAAAATTGATCTGTAACTTTCTTTCATTCGTACTGTGTTTTTCAAGATCTGCACACCAAGAAGACAATTGGTGGTGGTCATGAGTGTCATGGTCTTTATTTTCTGGACATGGTTAATACTCCTATAGATGCTCGTGCTCTCTCCACATCTATTTCACCTCATCAGTGGCACTATTGTCTAGGCCACCTATCTTTATCTACCTTAAGGAAGATTGCGCCTATTGAATCATCTACTTTTGTTTTAGAGTGTGAGTCTTGTGAGTTGAGAAAGCATCATCGTGCTTCCTTTCCATCTAGAGTTGATAAATGTAGTTCTTACCTTTTTGAATTTATTCATTCTGATATTTGGGGTCCATGTCGTGTCACATCTTTTACTAGTTTTAAATACTTTCTCAATTTTGTCAATGATTATTCTAGGATGACTTAAGTTTATTTACTAAAGATAGAACTGAGGTTCCCCATGTGATCACTTCTTTTTATAATGAAACAAAAACTCAATTTTCTATTAGTATTCATATTCTTCGCATTGACAATGCCTTAGGATTTGTACTAAAAAATGTTTCTATTTTTTCTGAGAATCACGGCATTTTACATCAAAAACGTTCCCTCACACTTCTCAGCAGAATGGTTTTGCAGAACGAAAAGATCACTACCTCTTAGATGTTGTCTGTACCCTTCTAACCAAGACAAATGTACCAAAATGCTTTTAGGGGGGATGTTGTTCTTACTGCATGTTTTCGTATTAATCATATGCCTTCTAGTGTTCTTCACGGGGATATTTCATTTTCTTGTCTTTATCCTAACCGCCCTCTATTTAATGTCACTCCTCAAGTCTTTGGGTGTGTTTGTTTTGTTCGTGATTTTTCTCCTGGTCGTGACAAATTATCCCCTAGGTCAATTAAGTGTATTTTTCTTGGTTATTCTCACTCTCAAAAAGGGTATCAATGTTATGAACTTATTTCTCATCATTTCTTTACTTCCATAGATGTCACTTTTTTTTTTAATCTACATTCTACACCATACTATCCCAAAACTCACCATCCTTCTGAGATTAACTCTCCTCCTTTACCATTACCTATCCTTTCCTCTTGAACCATCTCTTTACCCATCAATCCACCTAAGCCATTACCGGCGTAATCCTACTGTCGCATGCATCAGACTACAACGCCCACTACCGTTACTAGTCTCCCTTTTGCTATGGATCCCTCATCATATATACCTTCTACATCAAACAAGGACCTTCCTATTGCTCTCCGAAAAGGCAAACGATCATGTACAGCATATCCTTTGGCTAAATACGTATCTTTTACTAACCTTTCTTCCAAGTTTCGTAGTTTTGCTGTATCTCTTTCCTCAGAATCTATTCCCAAGAATTATCATGAAGACTGCGACACCCTAAGTAGAAGATGGCTATGCATGAAATGTCTACTCTTATTTCTTGAGGGACTTGGGGGCTTATGCCAGCCCCCTCCAATGCTGATGTTGTTGCTTGTCAATGGTTGCTTACCATCAAGTATAGGCTAGACGAGACCATTGATCGGTACAAAGCTCATCTAGTTGCAAAAGGTTTCACCCAAACTTATGGCGTTGACTATCTAGAAACTTTTTTGCTAGTTGCTCGTCTCAATTTTATCAAGGTTTTATTTTCCTTGGACGTTGATCAAGATTGGCCCATGTATAAACTAGATGTGAAGAATGCTTTCTTGTATTAAGATTTACATGAAACCATTTTCATGGAGCAACAACCGGGGTATGTTGCTCAGGGAGAGAAACTACATATGATGTGCAAATTAAAGAAAGCAATTTATGGTTAGAAATAGAGTCCTCAAGCTTAGTTTGAGAAATTCAGTCATGTCATTTGTGATTTTGGCTTTAAAAGGTGCCAGTTGGACTATTCAATTTTTGTGCTTAAGGGACGTGCGGGAGTTATCATTTTAGTTGTCCGTGTGGATGATATTTTAATCTCTGGTAGTGATTATGAAGGCATAGAACAAACTAAGGCATATTTGCAACAGCACTTTGTCACTAAGGATATGGGACGTCCTAGATATTTTTTTGGGTATTGAGATTGCTCATAGCAAATTCGCATCTCTATCTCAAAGGAAATATGCTCTTGATCTGCTTCAAGAAATTAGACTACTTGGCAACAAACTAGCAATTTTTTTAGGATAAGGCAAAGTACAGAAGACTAGTAGGGAAGCTAATATATTTGACCGTGACTAGACCAAATATCTCTTTCGCAATTGGAGTAATTAGTAAGTTTATGGACAAGCCACAAACTATTCATTGGGATGCTGCTCTTAGAATCTTAAAATATATTAAGGCTGGAAAAGGTTTGCTATTTAATAAGTATGGGCATTTGAATATAGAAGCTTATTTTGATGCGGATTATGCTAATTCTAAAAATGACAGAAAGTCTACCTCTGACTACTACACCTTTGTTAGAGGAAATATGGTAACTTGCGTTGTAAGAAACAAACAACAATGGCTATATCAGTGTAGAAGCCGAGTATAGAGCTATGGCACACACTACTAGTGAAATGATGTGGCACAAAAATTTATTAACTGAATTAAGGTTTAATTTCAGTGATCCTTTGCCTACATGCTGTGATAATCAGATGGCCATTCATATTGCTAGTAATCTAGTATTTCATGAAAGGGCTAAGCAAATTGAAGTCGACTGTCACTTTATCCATGAAGCTGTGATAAACAAGAAGATTAGGACACCGTTCGCTCCATCTTCAGAACAAATAGCAGATATATTTACTAAAGCTTTAGGTGAAAAGCAATTAAATACTTTGTGTAAGAAGCTGGGCATGATTGACATATATGCTCCAGCTTGAGGAGGAGTGTTGAGATATGCTTAGATTTATTATGACATATCTGTAAGTTACGAATGTTTATCTTTTAGGATCTTAATATATCTTTGTACGTAATCCTACTCTCATATACTCTATAAGTATGAGATTGATGCTATTCAACAAAAGATAGAACAATCCTTTCTCTATTAACAGTATTAATGTTGAAACATGCAGAGATACAATTTATCTCAGTTGCATGTTCATACAGTTTAGAAAGAGATCATGGCTGCTGTGCCAGATTTTAACCAACTAAACAAAAAGGTAATTTCACAGAGACTTCCATAAATCACATTGACATGAGTTCTGGAGGCAAAAGCATACAACAATTTTTGCTTTTAACTGAAATTCCTTCATTAGTATTCAAAAAGACCAGTTCAACATCTGTTTGTCACGTTTTTTATGAGTATACTAAATGGTTAACTTTCATGAAACATTCCATGTTCCTAACTAGGATTAAGAAGTCTAATGGCGCATTCATAAATAACAGCCATCTAACAAAGTGAGGAAGGACTCTGATTTGGTGCATGACTTGCAAATCTCTTGCACGTTGTTTCATCTTAATAGCCTTTTGAAATTGAAAGATCATAAGCCCCATCCTACTCTTTTGATAATGGTACCAGTACCACAAAAGACCAAGAGAAAAATAAGGAAAAAAGTAGTTGCAACCAAATCTAGGATAGTTATATATTGAGTTATTCGCATGCTGCGGAAAATAATCTGGTATTAAAATGTGACTACAAGAATAAAGATGCATCTTCAAGAACTCCCAGGTATGCAATCTGAAGTGCTTAGGGATCTTTTTAATGGCTGATGGCAAATAAAGAAAAACCTGGTCTTACCAAAGCATCCAGTTATTAGGAAAGCAGAAACAATGGTGCAGGTTGTCAAAGGGTGAGCTCCAAATAATGGCTTAAATATGTGGTCTGACAAGAAATTAACTATGTTAGTGATCTCTAACCATTATGTAGATAAGCAATACTAGCATAAGGAATCTTCCAACTTCTTTGTCTGTCCTTCATATCCAAAGTGTCAAGATTCAAGAATGCATCAAAAACCTGCTAACATAGTCATGGGGTACTAACAGTGCAAAATTACCCTTCAGGGCCAGATGAACAGGATATAAGATTAAATATTCCTTACCAATCAAACCAAGATACTTTATTTCATCACATGCTATGTGCTAGTTGAAGAAATATTAGACTGCTTGCACATCAACATCCAGAAAAGAATGGGAGGAGATAATTAGAGAACAGCACTCACAAATCAGAAGCAAGGGCATCTCCTCCAGGGCTATCAATTCGAATGATAACAGCTTTATATTTTTTCGATTCTGCGGATAACTTTCAGTAATAATCAAAGCACACCCGAAAAAAATATACAATAGGATTCAGGTAAATAGTACTAAAGAAGGGAAGCAACAAACTATAAGCCTGCAATCCAATAGAATCCTTCACAAAAATAAAATGGAAATGAGGTTGGCCAAATTTTTAGATTCATCAATCCAATATCAGAAATACTTATGCATTTAGCCTTCAGCATTTTCATAAAGTACCATTGGAATTGGTACTAGTTCATTTGGTTGTAAATCAGTTTTCTTTTGTATGCTTGTTTCAAGTTTCCATAACTAGGTAGCAGTCTGCCTAACCAAACCCCTAGCCCCCACCACCACCCCAACAAGTCAAGGCACTAGACATGTTTGTTTAAAAACGAATTTCTGTTCTCCTTTGCTTTCCCATATATACCAAAATACTGGCATTAAACAGAAGAAAATACCAGTATTAGCTGCAATGCTGCAAAAAGAAAGCAACATGAGTATTAATCCTCCCGCATGGTTTGCCAGAAGTACAAAACAAAACCTTTGGTTTTGAAAACCCTACATATACCTCCTTAGTTTAGAAAGTAAATTTTATATTGTACTCCAGACATTAGGATTTCTTGCCAGTCACTAGATCAAGGGGAGTCGATAATTTAAGAATCCCCACAGAAGAGTTAGTAATTACACCTTACATTAGGGGAGGTAAATGCAATTAATCCAAATATCAACAAATAGAAAGCCAAAAAAAATTTGATTTCTATGCCTACTCAAATGGCAAGAAACCTGCCCAATCGATTTGTTGAGAGAGTATTAATAATCATCGTAAGTGCTCATCTACAAGTTGGGGACATGAGTTTTTTATGGTTAAGAGTGTGAGAAAAAATACCATTGTAAGGGATATGAGAGAACTCTTCACTACTCTAGCATCCTGTCTTTTCTTCTCAAATTTCTCTTATGTACTTCTAGCCCAACATAAGAAAAATATTTTTTGCTAATTTTTTAAGGAAATTTTACTTGGTCGCTGTACATGTCAAAGATTGGGTTGTTACAAGATAACTCATGCAAAAAAGAATTCAGTATTGTTAATCCCCCCTGGTTTGTGCAAGTTTCAAAAGAGGGGCTCAATTTCAAGAATCAATTGAATTCTTATGCCTCTTTACTGGAAGATAGATACATCAAGGTCTTTGATGGAAATCTTCTCCTAGAACATTTTATTCACTTAGTTAGAAGTTGAAGGAACAGACGAGATTGGATTCCTAGGCTTCAAATTGACAAAGAAAATAAATTAATGAAACTAATAAATGGAATATGGTAAACGGAGGGAAGCTAGAAGGAAAGAGAAACCGATGGCTCACACCGTTATGAACTTCAGTTCTAGTATGTTTAGTACATACTACATAGTTCTCTTGTTTAATCACCTATCTTCACCATATAGGAGCCTCCTGTGTAAGGAAAAACAAGAATATTATGTCTTCACAAGCACACACAGTATACCTCTTAAACTTCGAATCTTCTCAATGAATTGCTCAGCAATAATCATTGAGCTGGGTGTCTTAAATCGGCCTTGTATCCGGCTGATGCTCCCAGAGGCTCTAATTATAGCTATCTGGTCTTCATAGCCAGTCAAGCCTAGAGTCCATCTCCTGACGTTACAGTACTTCCTGCATGCATTACAAAAACCATGCATCATAACCACCATCCTTTTCTAAATAATGTGAAAATAATAATACAAAGGAATCAGCAAGTGAAACAACACACTTACAAATGAACAACCACAATTCAGGAACACCCCCATGAAGAAGTATATAACCCAAAACCATACCAAGATATATATAAAAAAGACTTAAATATTAATCAAAAGGTAAAGATGTTGGATCTCCAAATCAAGGATTCTGTTTGGTTCCACTTCTTAAGTAATAAGTTTATTTATTGGATAGACATTTTAATACGGGCTTCTCAAGAAGTGCTTATTGCTATTGCCAAATGTTAGGCAAACACGTCCTTAAATGACCATCCAAAAGAGGTGCAAGAAAAAGAATTCAAAAACCAGAAATAGACACTCCTCCAAAATGGAAGTGTAGAGACGTGACTTACTCCAAAATTCCATTCAAAATTACTGGCAAATGCACAACAATAATACAAATGGAATTTCGTATCTAGAAGTTGACTCAATTTTGTATCTAGAAATTGACTCGGGGGTTATCAAACACCCTCAAAAACAACTGAAAATATAAGAAACCTTTTTGAGGAGGTCGTGGAACTTTTGGATACATTTTGACCAGCCTATACAAGAATGAGTCAATATATAGGGTGAAAAATGAACAGATTTTAGCACTAGGTGCTTGTATTACAAACATTTCCAAGTGAATCATCTTTATTCACTAAATTTATCTGCCTCTGAAATCTGAATCCTAAACCCTATAACTGTCCAAACCAAATGAATTTGGGAACTGGTAGCTCAGGGCTTAAGATAACAAATGAGGCTGTAGAGCTTAATTATATGACCCCAATTATGAGGAAACAGTAATTCAAAAGTCCACAATAAGCTGTGGCCCACCAACCAAAATCATGTGAAAATTAAGCTAGAGAGATACCTGTAGCCAATGATAGGAAGTGTTTTAGTGCTTGGGATTCCTAGGCGTGTTTTCAACAAGGACATAACCTGAAATTCAAGAAAATGTAAAAAGTAACTGGATGGACAAAGTAAGTTTGATTTAGCATACAAACATTCCAATACAGAATATTTCTGCTACCTTTAGTTGCCTTGTCTCTAGAGCCACTAAACCCGCGAAAAGGTAAAATTTTGAACAGAAGTCAATCCAGGAATTTTATATTTTCTCTGTGAAAGCTGAGTCATGATTTTTATATTTTTGGAAATAGATCCACATAACAAAAGGTGCAGAAACTCTGTAAAATTTTGCCTTTTCCCAAAGAATACTAGGATTAGACTGATAAATGATTTTTCCATGTTTAGAGTCAATGTGTTAAAGCCAGCAGATCCCTAATTCATGGTCCTTGAAAGATTACAAAAAGTTAAAGCATTGCCTATCAAAACATATCCAACAGGGGCACATATCAGTATATAATTAGACCATAACAAACTAAACTTGGCTCCCTGGTCTTAGAAGAATTACAGTTTCACATGCAGCATAGTCCATTTCATAGACAATCATATTGTCAAGCCTTCCTGGAGTTTTCTGGGCTATGGTGACAGTAACCACACAGAATTTCCTCCATAGAATTATGAAACTGTTGGGACTAGGGTATGTTCCTCCATTAACTGCAAAATATTTTCGTCATTGTGTTACAATCATGTTGAGAGTCAGGTTACACTTTTGCATGCCTTGTCCGTACTTTTATCCTTTTGGTTAAGTTTCCAATAAAGTAATCCAGTGAGTTGATGTGCTGATGTAATGGGTACCTGCTTTTACCAGCAAAATAACTCCATGAATCCCAAATTTATACTCTATTTTCATTTCTGTGACATCCCAAAATATGAATCCATTTCCTAAAATGAATATTTTTTTTCCCAAAATTACTTACAAACTTCTAAGGGCAATAGAGTAAAAGTTCACAAAACTTATACTTTATGAATTTTTATCTAAAACTCGTATTGGGTCAATCTGCACGCTTAATTTTGGTATTGTGGGAGTATAAAATATAATGAAGTGTCAATTCATCAAAATATTTTCTTGAATGGGAAACATATGAGCTATATTATGCAAAAGGTCTAGTACAGCCATATTGGTAGAAGCACCAAATTACCAAGCTGCTAATTGAACACAATCATCTGCAACAGTTTGACTGTTTGAGATTGAGCAAACATAGGAACTCATCGGGCAAATTCCTAATGCCCCAACTTCTCAGTAGGAAATGTGACGAGTACCTCATCATCGTATTTAATATCTGTTATTAAGCCTTCTTCTTTCATTCTCTCAATTTGATACACTCCTTCATTGATAAAATTTTCAATATCTTCCTTTTTCTTTCCTGTAGAAGACAAGAAATCCATAATCAAGTCTGTCACCAAGTACCAGACCATAAATACAAGGGCAATACCACCTTTTGCAAGTGAAATTGTGTCAAGCCAATTGCCATAGATGTTGTCGAGCAGAGCAGTCAGCATCTCACGGTTCTCATCAGACATACTTTTACGTGTGAGTTGATCTCCTACACTCTTGTATTTACCAATCCGTTCGACCTGTGCTTCAATCCCAACTTTCTCAAGCACGCCTACAAAATGATTTTTTATGCCACTCTGTTGCAGTTCAAAGAGACTGCAATTTAAAAGAATCATTAAATAAAACTCTTTCTATCTTAATTTCAGTTTACCATCCTCAAAAAGTTAGTTTGACCTTTTCCATACCACTGAAATCATTTTCCATTTTTGACTGTTGGAAATAGGTTGAAAATGTAAGCCATCTAATTAATGAAAAAAACCAATTAATTTGATACAGCAGTAGAATTGGATAATTTTCAACTTTCACAATGTGAGGAATTAAAAATTGTAGTTATGTTATCCAGAATTTTATAGCAAACTAAACAATTTTACATCTGATCCTCAAAGAAGTCACACGCAACCTAGATGGCTTCAGTAAATTTTTCTATGGAATCTCTATGTGAAGATTATCATAAAGGAAATCATCGCCAGTGATTGCTTATGGGATTTCATCCCATTTTCCTGCCTCTCAAACACGGAACATGGGGTAAGATTTGCTTGGATGTAAGATTATTTTTTGATCTTTAAGATTTAAAGACAATCTTGGGTTGTGTTTGAAAATGGTGGGGAGGGTAGGCTGATAGCTGAAGTTTTCTCTTTCCTTTTGGTTTCTTTTTTGTTTTGTTTGTTTGTTTGTTTGTTTCATTTTTTTTTTTGTTTTTGTTTTAATATTTTTTATGCTTGATTAATATTAATTTATTTGAAACCTTCTGGGCCAGACAAAAATTTGAATTAGTTGACAATAATTAACATTGTCATTTCCAATGAAATGCAAGTTTATTACTTTTACAAAATAAAAAAAATATATTAACAAAAATTTTGATGCAAGTTTTAACAAAAATAGCAACTTGGAATTTACCAAGTTAATTCATGGTATATTGTTTAAAAATATTAAGTTATATTCAATTTATTAAATTTATAAATTAATTTTATTTTTTTTAAAAAGTATTATAAATCCCAAATAGACCCACAAATCAAAAACTCATAAAACAATCTTGTTCTTTCAAACATATCTTACAAACAATCTCATAATCATTTACAACCTCACATCACATCAACCCATCAAATCACTATAATCATTAAACTTTATCTCACAACCATTCACAACCTTATTTCTCATTTCTCATATCTCTCAAACACCAAAACAACCCCAAAATCCCAGGAACATGAAAAATGAGACATGACCTCACAAGCAATCGCAACCTTCAGTTTTCTTCCAAAGACCTCATACTCACTTGGGTTCATTTCAAAATGTAGATATAACCACACAGAACTATGTTCCATTCCACAGGATAGCTACAATCACATATTATATAGACAAGAGCTTCTTGGGTCAGCACCAAATTTGGTTAGCATCCTACAAAACCTGGTGGGACCTCATGGCAGAAACCTTTTACAAACTACAGGAACTTTTCTTTCACCATGAATGACCATGACTTTGACAAAAAACACATACACATACTCTGCAAAGTTCAGTCTATAATCACAAAATTCCACTCCTCCACAAGTTCAACTCCTGGGAGCTAATTAGACATCAAGCCACATCAGATCATTGTTTGGAGTTTTAGTTTAAGTAAAAATAAAATATTTTTCCACAGCCATTTGTAATAAACTCACCTCCAAGAAATGATGCCTGAACAAGCAACCCATACAATCCAACATAGGCACTTGGAGGAGCATAAAGCTCTTCACAAGCAGAGCCAATATAATACTCTTTCACTCCACAAGCAGGCACATAGCCTATGATGAACTTACCTACAAATTGCAACCTGCACAATAAGAGAAAGAACTATCCGGTGTCCATTTTCAGACTATAAATACTTGAAAAAAGGTAAAAGAGAATGCAATAGTTGAAATAAATAGAGCTTTCATGAATCATATATAACGGAAGACTGGATCATCTGGTAACTGTGGAAGTATGAGACAGGTCTAGTATCAAAGCTGAAGAATAAACTGTCTTAAAAATTTACATAGTTTTTTCAATAAGAATGAATAGAAATTCTTGCACTCAGTACAAGACAAATGGGGAAGGACAAGTGGGTTCACCCAAATAATTTTACAAATATCCATGAAGGTATGCAGACTTAGATTCCTTTTACAAAATATTCACACACAGAGCAGTGTGATAATCCAAAATCACTGCTAGCTATGAAATGCCTACAACCGACAGTGTCAGTTCAGTTCAATGATGCCAAGCAAAATGGAAAACTTTGTCTCTCTCAAACAGATATATTACTAGGTGTACATACACTTGATCTCAAGTAAGTTTGAAGCAACAAAAGATATTAATACAACAAATATTTAATTCAGAGAGACATCTCCAGCTAGGTAGCTGCCAAATTGGTGATGCCAATTGGTAAAAGTTTTACTTACTGCATTTGCAGTGTTAAGTTTAGATACTGTCCTAAAAGAGTATTGAGCAGACTAATCCCACACTAAAGAAATACCTCAAATAATTGCAGTTGCCACCTTCTCAAATTGATTATTTCAATGGTCAGATTCACCCTAGACCAATCAAGTGGAAATAAATAAAACAGCTTCACCCATCCCACAAGAGAATTATACACTGAAGTGCTTCTATTCCATAGATTGGTGCTTCAGGATTCATCCAATTTAAGCCTCGCACTACTCTATTCACAATCCCATGAGAGATCAGAGGCACAACTCTTTTGGCTTCATCATTTTCATATTTTGAGTTTTCAAGAGTCGAGACTATATGCATAAATAAAATATGTTTGCACTGGTTGAGTTGAAAAGAATAATTACTCATGTGACATGTAGATTAGTTTTCTAGACAGTTTTGGTTTCACATGTGACAACCAGAAAATGTGTTTGATTTACTGTTTTTCTCAAATTTGTTATTATAAAGTGTGGGAGAAGAGTTTTTGGAAAATGGGACTTAGGCTTTAGCAAACACGACCCAAGCTTCAAGAAATTGCACAATAAACAGGCAAGCCATTGCATTATCAAAGTTTGTAAATGGGTAAAAAGAAAATGAAAATAAAACCAAGCAGGGCCTTTCCAGATTCACAATTCAAGAAGAAAAGCATGAAACAGATAGAGCACACAAACAACAGAAAAGTTCGAAGGAGGTACCTGAGCTCTTAAAATCCAACATATGCCTCCGAATTTCATCTAGCTTTCCCCACCCACAATTCAACGTATCAATATGGAGGTAAATACCCACTACACGAGGATCATAAGCTGCTTTTTGGAAATTCTCACAAATTTGAGGTAAAGATAGCGCTCTGGAAAAGCTCTTTAGCTGATCAGATATCTGATATAAAATCACGCTCAAGTTTTAACTTACTACCGCAACAGCCAAACCAACATATGACAAACAAGAGAATCAAATGCACTACTTGATCAGCACATATTCCTATTCATTTTCTTCCCTTGATGATGAAGCTTAATCTATAATCTTAAGCTTCAAAAATCAAGGTTTCCTGCTTTTCAAGAATTACATGACACATCTCTCTCAACAATATTTAAAATCCAAAACCTCATTTGGGACTTTAAAACTCACCATAAAAATGAAAGACCACATGGAGCAGAAATTAATTAAAAATCATGCCAAAAGCAGACATGAAAACCAACAATTTAACATCATAACAATCATAAAAACCGTCAGGGATCAAATTTATAACCTCTCCGCGCAGTATCATCTTTAGAACGCTGCCCTTCTCGAAGCGTTCCCAAGGCAAAGCAAAGAACAGCCTAGTTTTCACTAAAAAGTTCTCCCACGCAGTGCGCGGCTTGAAAACAAACTCGCCACTCGGATACTTGTCGTCATTATGGCCGCCGCCCCCCACGCCCCCATAACCACTACTCTGTGCCGTCTCCGCTTTGGTTTCTCCGTTGCTGGCAAATGTTCGTAAATGGTGGGTGTTTATAGAGAAGCAACGACATTTAGCGGTCCCCAATTGATCATATGAGAGTGAATTGAAACGTCGACTGCAACGAAAAAGAAGCTTCGACATTGTACTTTCTCGGCTTGAAAAGACAAAGGCCCCGAATCAGTTTGGCATGTAAACATTTCAGCCTTATCTGCCTACATTGGTGTGTTGAATTTTTCATGTACAGGACAAGATGTTTAGTGTTATCGATTAAGAGATTTGGAGGTTGAAAGGATTCAATAGTGTGAACGTAAATAGCAAGATTTATTGTCCTACATTGGAATATATGTGGAAAAAAAAGTAATTGTATTTATTTAAATTTAACTTGTTATTCGGTTGATTAATTCAACGGACATGTCTTTTAATTAATCCAATCTGTCAAATCATAATTTCATTAAAAATTATAACTAATGTTTAACAATTTTAATTTATGGAACTAATAAACACAATTAATTAAAGGATACAACTCTGTAAAGAGTTATACCTGGATGGATCTTAATTTATGAATTAGAGAAGACTTACAGCCCTTTAATATATCAAAAAATTACTTAATACTTCTCTCTATCGTTTTTTCTCACAAATACTTCTATCAAATTAACATTCTACAATACTAGTTCGAAATGCCTACTTTATCTTGGAAGACAATTTTGTTGTAACCCAGTGTGGTAATAGGGGGCAAATTCTGTCTTAAGGATAGAACGTTATCATTCAACTTAGGCTATTGTTTTTTGTCCTATTTACTATTTTACTAATAAACTTAAGACAAAATTTTAACATGGAAGATACAATAGCCAAAATTCAAACAATTAATGATGGACTTAAACTAGTCAAATTTGATGGATCCTTCTTTCAAATGGTGGAAAAGTAAAATGTATTTTTTTTATCAACCTTGAAGATTGCTTATGTGCTCAACTAATAGAAGTCAAAACTCCCAACTGAAACAACTGCAGTGCCACCCATTGCACCTATTGCAACTGGATCAGTCTCTGGCAAAGTAACACCTATTGCAACACCACACATCCGCAAAAAGTGTTCTAAGGCATACGCAACCTGTTAAAATCTAGAAGTGGGAGCAAGATGATTTCACGTGTAAAGGGCACATACTTAGCGGATTGTCCAACTTACTCTATGATGTATACAAGGCCAAGTTTGTAAACAGAATTGCAAAGAACTATGGGATGAATTGGAAAACAACTATCAAATAGAGGATGCTAGAAAAAAGAAATTCCTGGTAAGTAAATTGTTTAACTATAAAATGGAGCTTGACAAGCTTGTAATGCCTCAAATATATTCGTTACAAAACTTGATGAACCTAATTATTACTGAGGATCATTCTATAGAAGAATCTTTTCAAGTTTCTACCATTATTTCTAAATTGCCTATTACTTGGAAAGATTGTCATAAGAAATTGAAACAGAAGAAAGGGGCCATGACAATAAAAAGAGTTAATACAATATATCTAAATTGAAGAAAATTCATGCACCATGGATAAATTGGAGTTAGAAAGTAAAACTCAAAAAGCTCTTGTCATTGAAAGTGCCCCTTTCTTTGGAAAGAAAGGAAAAGCCAACAATGGTGTACAAGGACACTAGGGTGAAAAAAGAAAAGTCCAAAAATCTCCCAAAGGTGCTTGCTGGAAGTGTGATAAAACTAGACACTTCAAGAAGTGATGTAGGGAATATCTGAAACAAAAACAACAGAAGAATCAAGCTAACATGGTAAATGATGAAGAATTCGTTGGAGTGGTTTTTGAGGTTCTGATGGTGGGAGGTGACAAGGAGTAATTGCTGGACTCCAGGGCAATAAGACACATATCAATGAACATAAACTTTTTCAAGACATATGAGCTTGTGACAAATGGACAAGATCTCTACATGGGAAACACTTCAACTTCCAAAGTTATAGGGAAGGGCTCAGTGGTGTTACCACTTTCTTCTAGCAAAAAACTTGTTCTGAGTGATGTACTCCATGTTCCACTAATTAGAAAAAAATTGATATTTGTAAGCATACTTAATAAGTATTGGTTTAAGTTGTTGTTTGAGTCGGATAGTGTTAATGTGCCTAAGGGGGGAAGTTATGTTGGCAAAGGTTATGTAACAAATGGAATGTACAAGTTTACTTTAAGTACTGAAAAGAGTGATTCAGCTTATATCGCTTCTTCTTTTGATGTTTAGCATGCTAGACTAGGACATATAAATTATAAAAGTATGTGTTGCATGTCTAGACTTGGTTTAATTCTAAATTTATTTTTGTCAAATGTTGATAAATGTTAAGTATGCATAAAGTCTAAAATAGTTAGAAAGCCTTCCAGGAAAGTAGAAAGAAATTCACAACTTTTAGAATTGATACATTCTAACATATGTTAATTACAAGGACATTTAACTAGGGGCAGCAAAAGATATTTCATAACTTTTATAGATGATCACTCTAGATATGCTCATGTTTATCTACTAAGAACAAGGGATGAGGCCATAGACAAATTTAAAATTTGCAAGGCTAAAGTAGAAAATCAATTAGATAGAAAGATAAAAATCTTAAGATGTAATGGAGAGGGTGAATATCTCTCTCTGAACAAATTCTGTGGGACTCATGGCATTATGCATGAAGTTATTGCATATTATAGTCCTCAACAAAATGGTATTGCAGAAAGAAAGAATAAGACCTTGGTAGAAATGATTAATACTCTTTTACTTACTTTTAATTTACCTAAGAACTTATGAGAGGAAGCACTAATAATGGCTTGCTATACTTCAAATCAAATACCCCATAAGAAAAGTAATGTTACTCCCTATGAATTATTGAAAAAGAGAAAACCTTCTCTTAGTCACACCTAAGAGTATAGGGTAGTAGAGCATTAGTGAGATTAAATGATCCTAAAAGACCAAATTAGGGGAAAACATAATTGAATGTGTCTTTGTTGGCTATGCTCAACATAGCAAGGCATGTAGGTTCTTAACAGTTCAGTCTATGTCCTCTATTAGTCCAAACATAATTTTGGAATCTAGAGATACTAAATTCTTTGAAAATTCATTCTCTAGGAAACGAAAAATTAAAGACACCAAAAATCAAAATAAAGTAAGTCAAGAAAAGACTCAACCTAGTTCTATGGCTGAAGAAAATATTCAACTTAGATTAAGAAAGAGAGCTAGGAAAGAAAAAAAAACATATGGTCATAATTTCTATCAGTATTCAGTAGAGGGAAATAGAAAAGGCCTAGTCTCGTCTTTTGTGTTTAGTGTTAAGCATGATCCCGATCCTTTAACTTATGAGGAGGTAATAAAATCTAGAGATTATGTCTTATGGTAAAAGGCTATAAATGATGAAATGGATTCAATAATGTTATGGACCTTAGGTATTAACTTATCTACCCCTTAGTTTTAAGCCAATTGGTTGTAAGTGGATATTTAAATGAAAACTAAAAACTAATAGCACAATTGATAAATATATAGCTAGGCTAGTCACTAAAGGGTTCAAACAAAAGGATGGCATTGATTATTTTTATACTTATGCTTCTGTGGCCAGGATTAGTACAATACAAATACTGCTCTAGCATCTACACATAAATTGGTGATACATCAAATGGATGTCAAAACTGTTTTTCTAAATGGTATTTTAGAAGATGAGGTGTACATGGAATAACTAGAAGGTTTTGTACTTAAAGGCCAAGAAGATAAAGTTTGCAAGCTTGTAAAGTCTTTATATGGCCTTAAGTAAGCTCCAAAGCAGTGGCATGAGAGGTTTGACCAAGTAGTATTATCTTATGGTTTTAGAATAAATAAGTCTGATAAATGTGTTTATTCTAAATTCGAAATGGTAAGAGTGTCATCATATGTCTGTATGTAGACGACATGCTTATTTTTAGTATTGATTTAAATGTTGTTTTGGAAATAAAGTCATTTTTATCTTCATGTTTTGACATGAAGGATATGGGGGAAGCAAATGTGATTTTAGGTATTAAAATTACAAGATTCAACAACTCTATTTTTTTGTCACATTCTCATTACATAGAGAAGAAACGAAAGAAATTTAATCATGAAGACTGTAAACTAGTGTCCACCCCATATGATCTATCTATAAAACTAGCTGCTAATGGCTGAGTGGACATCTCACAATTGGAATACTTAAGGATCATTGGCAGCTTGATGTGCCTTATGCAGTGTACTTATCCTGATATAGCGTTTGTAGTTGGGGTCTTGAGTAAGTTTACTCGTAACCTTGGCGAAATTCTTAAGTAGGTTTACTCATAACCTAAGTGAAGTTCATTGGAACGCAATATCTAGAGTACTAAAGTATTTGAAGGGCACAATAAATTATGCTTTGAGTTATAAGGGATCCCCAACTATATTAGAAGAATACACTAATGCAAATTGGGTGACTAACTTGGGTGAAACAAAGTCCATAAGTGGTTGGGTGTTTACCTTGTGTAGGGGAGCTATATCTTGGGGTTCCAAGAAGCAAACCTTACTTTCACATTTTACAATAAAGTCTAAATTTATTGCGTTAGTAACGACAATAAAAGGGGCAGAATGGCTTAGTGATTTTTTGACAAAATTCCCATATAGCTTAAGCCAATACCAACAATATCTATCTTCTATGATAATAAGGCAACATTATTATGAGCTTATAGTAAAATTTACAATGGGAAACCAAGACACTTCAGTCTTAGACTATAACACTTTAGTTAGTGCGCGCAACTATAACAATTAGCTATGTAAAGTCAAGGGCAAACCTAGCAGATCCCTTTACCAAAGGCCTAGGCAGGGATCTAGTGTGCAAAACTTCTAAGGAGATAGGCTTAAAGCTTTCAAAATAAGAGGACACTTGCCCATGGAAACCAACCAAATGTTAAAGCAACATCTATCTTATTGGTTCAATGGAAAACCATATGTAATTATGACTAGTTATGCACTAAAGGGTAAAAATAAAAAATCTTCAAACATCATCTCCAATTAGTGCATGTTTGTATGGAGACAAAATAAAGGTTAGGAATATTCCTTTAATGGACCTAGGTCCAAATAGAAGTGCAGCTAATACAAGTGTATTTGTATTTGACTTATCTATTTAATTGTAGGAGGTGTGGCTGCTTCTACAAGATGTATATCTAGTCTCTAAGGCAATTATGAAAACCTAAGATGTAACACAAGGCCACAAATGTATGGGTAGTTGAAATTATGAGGGAACATTACGCGTATAGTGCATTATTGTAAAATTTCATGTTCAAGGCTTTGATGCGCTTGTTATATAAGGTTCAAGTCGAAAGACACCTTCTCCATAGCATAACCTGCCAAAGAGTTGAGAGATTAAACTTTCAATTGTATCCAATACATTCAAAATTGGGAAAAATTATTAGATTTTTTCATGTATATGATAAGATGCTTATCATAGAATATTGATTAAGAGGGTTGGAAGTTGGAAGGACTCAAGAGTGAGGATGTAAATAGTAGAATTTATTGTCCCACATTAGAATATATGTGAAAAAGAAGTAGCTATATTTATGGATTGGTTTTAAGATTATGTGTTCTAAGAAGTCCAAGAGTTGAGGGGACTCGTGGCGCAATGCACCGTACTCACCCACGCACATGCATAGGCTGGAGTCAAAGTAAAGACGTATTGGCTTTTTAAGCACACTTCGCATTTCGCACTTCACACATACACATCGTCGCTCATCCCCAAGTCACTGATTAATTTTTAGGTCAAATGTATTTAATCTTGACTTATATCAGCTGGTTTATTTAAATTTGACTTGTTATACGGTTGATTAATTCAACTACTGTGTCTTTTAATTAATCAAGTCTATCAAGTCATAATTTTATTAAAGGTTATGACTAGTACTTGACAATTATAATTTATGGGACTAATAAACCCAACTAATTAAAGGATACAACCCTATAAAGAGTTATACTCGGATGGATCTTAATCTATAAATAAGAGAATACTTACTGCTCTTCAATATATCAGAAAATTGCTTAATACTTCTCTCTCTCGTTCTCTCTCACAAATAACTTCTGTCGAATTAATATTTCACAATGCTAATTCTAGTGCCTATTTTATCTTGGGAGACAAATTTGATGTAACCAAGTGCAGTAATAGGGTGCAAATTCTGTCTTAAGGATAAAATGTTATCATTCGATTTAGGCTATTGTTTCTTGTCCTATTTACTATTTTACTTATAGTGTCATGGGTAAAATATATACTTTGCATTGTCAAATTAATTTTAAATCTTTCTCTCACTTTGCTACTATAAAAGTTTTAAGATAAATTAGTAAAAAACAATTGAAGTTATTTTTATTTTATGATTCAATTTTCACTTGACATATGTTAGGGAAAATTGCAAAAATAGGACCATAGAAACATGTGGCACCCCCTCTTGGGGCATCATCCTAAGTGGAGGAGCCACAAATTTAAGCTTGAAATCTATTCAAATGATAATTAGGAAACCTAAAATTTAACCATCTCAAGTAAAACAAGTACCCATAA
This sequence comes from Jacaranda copaia, assembly GCA_014898725.1. Classification (NCBI taxonomy): domain Eukaryota; kingdom Viridiplantae; phylum Streptophyta; class Magnoliopsida; order Lamiales; family Bignoniaceae; genus Jacaranda; species Jacaranda copaia. Next base: position 880,817 of record JACGDI010005535.1, read on the forward strand.
ACATGATATATACAACCCAAATGTCTTAAGTTCATACAACATTCACATCGTATCTTTTAACCAAGGTCTCAATTGGGTGGAAACTATATATACAACCATACACCTAATCTATTACAAAATGACTTTAGCCCAAAACAAGATCCTTTGCCCTTTTACCTCAACTTGTTTGGAAAATAAAAATAATGAGGAGAGTGAGTCTTAAGGACTCAATGAGGGATTACATAATGGAAATTGGAGAGAGTGATGAACTGGAATAATAAATAACAAGATCTTTTGATTACAATTCAGGCAATCAAATCAAGACTATCAGGAATCAATTTTTAAACTTGAAAGAACATGAAACATGTAAACAATTAGCAGACCTGTCGGCATCCATCCTTATTGCTCCTCGATCAATTCAAGATAACAATCAATAACATTTAATTTGAGCACAAGCACTTTCCCTTATCTCTCCACTACTCGAGCACACAGCTCGGCATGTAATAATTCACTTATATGGCATGGTAGATCGTATACCAGATCCTACTACTTATAGTTCGATACCTCTAGCTACATGTAAGTTAGGACTTAGATGGATATTAGCCAAAAGACCTATCTCCATCAGCCCATTCTGTTTGGCCATCTTTTCGGACCTAGTCCCAGGCCCATTCCTCCTCGTGGCATCCCTCCCAGTGATATCCAGCCTATGGCGTCCCATGGGTTAATATAGTGTAATGCCAATAGATATAAGTTTCACTGTCACAACAATAATCCTAAATATAACGACATACAATATGAAATGTTCAAAGTACTAAAATCTAAAGGTGTTAGCAGAAATAGAATTAAGAAGGGCCCCCATTGGATGTGCTTTGTCAGCTAATGTGGCCCTTTGCTCTGCCCGACACATATTTTACAGTATTGAATGAATAGAACTTTAAAAAGAATCAAGAGTACAATAAGGTACAAGTTGGGATAATTAGCATATATAATATACTGGCTGGCAAGGCCATTTTAGGTTGTAAGATGAATTAACGGGTAATATGGGGTTAGCTGGTAAAGCTGTGGGATACAAGGAATAAAAAAATAAACATCATAAATAAAAATTTTGGACCCCTGAACGGAAACAAGCAATAACCCTCACAAGGGTTATGAAATAAGTAACAGATAACAATTAAGAACTCAAACAATTCACAGAGTACAATAACTAAATTGTAGTTATGAAATAGAAACGAGATTAACCCTCACATAGGTTTCCAACAAGCATGAGTAGGCTTATACAAGCAATAACCCAAAGTGGGAGAACATCACCTTCGTTAGTGTAGAAAATGTGATCAAGGTCACAGTTTCTGATCCTCGATTTCCACCACTTCACCACTTAGCCAAGATGGTATAATTATAGTCAAAACCTACGTTTGACTTCTTAATACATCATTATCAAGCTTATAGAATTCAAGGTTTCCAATTAACCTATTAACACAATAATTTAAAGCTTAATAACTCTATCAACTTAACAAAATAGCTCATAACATTAGTGTTCCCCAAGTACGTTCAGTTCCCACATTCGTTTCATATATCAGCAATCATTTCATCATTATAACCCAATATATCACTAATTACATAATTCCAAAATTAACCTTATCTTATTTATAATTTAAGAGTCATCATAATCCTAGGCAATACATATACATTACTCTCTAATCAAATTTCCATTTTAGCACCATTCAACTCATAATATAACCTTCAATATTGTAATTAAAGTCCAACTTGGCATTATTCATGAATTTAGGTCCAAAATTCATATCTCCAACTCTTTATTCCTTGCATGGGGTCTATCAACACATGCATGTATATATTTCATCTTAAAATTTGATTTTAGGCAAGGTATAAAGGTATATAAGCAAGGTACAACATATACAGCATGCATGCACATATATATAACATGCTACAATCGAATAAAAGCCTAACTTCACCACCAAAGGTTCATAATCACGAATCGATAATACCGTAGAAATTTTTGCATCGAGGAAAAGATACTTTATCTCTACCACCGTTAGAAAATTGACCACCACTACAGAAATGTTCTTCTTATCTAGAGCTTTTCGATAATTCCCTTAGTTTTCTATTTCTCTACTGAAAAAAAGTCTAAATACTGCCTTTAGTCTCAAAACCACCTCAACTCTGCTGCCAATTTTTCACTCTTGCCACCATGTATTTTTGCCATGCAATGCTTCTGTGGAGGTATCTTTGTCGAGTACTACCAAAAGCACCCTTCAAAGTCGCCATTTGACCCTAAAAAAGTAGAAACCTAGGTGGCTGTTGTGAATTCTCATTCTCAATCATTCTCTACTGCTCCTCTCTAGTGTTCATTAGCTGTGTATGGTGGGGTCATCTTGGAGCTGATGAGGAAGAGAAAAGATTGGTTGATTTGGTTGGTGAAGATGGTGGTTGGGGAGTTCACCGAGGTTGAGTTAGTCTCGGCGGAAAGAATGAGGAAAAAGGAAAAAGTGAAGAAGAAAAAGGAAAGGAAGAAAGAAAGCTGTTGCCCATTTTATTCAATCCATTTTTTTCTTTTTACGATTTAGCCCCTCAAGTTTTTAAGTTATGCAATCATGCCCAAGATTTTAGGAAAATTTGTAATTAAACCCTAGTTGACTTAGGATTTCTCATTCAAACCCCACACTATTCAAAAGTTTGCACAATCAAGTCTATAGAAATTATAATTGTAACCACAAAACTTCGTAAAATAATTAATAATATAAAATTCATAAAATTTTCAAATAATAATAAAATCATATACTATAAATGAAATCAATAAAATTCTAGGGGTGTTACAGAAACACCTTTTTGGCAAAAGAGGACACAAATTATTGGTGATAGTAAGCTAGGTTTGAAATTCTTTAAAAATAAAAAAAGGACAATGGTTGCCAAAAAGTACATCAATTGTCAGGTTTTTCCTACATGGAGCCTAGTTGGCAAATCCTAGCCAATTTTTTCCTACGTTAGTTGGTGGGTATTTGCCTAGTCATTTTCCATGTCAATAAAAACCAACACTTCAATCGCTACCTCATTTAAAATGCCATATCAACCAAAATAGGGAAACAATCGCTGCTTAAATAGGGAAAGAAAGACCCTCTCAATCTCTTTCTTCTTCATATCATTACCCTACCTCCTAACCTAAGAAAACAAATGAGAGAACCCGACCTGCATTGTCAATAATTTCTGCTAACGTGAACTGCTATTATGGGAAAAAAGCTATCATCCAAACTTCTTGGACTAATAATAACCCATGAAGAAGATTTAGTTCTTGTGTTGACTACAAGGTAATATCTTGAAATTTTTCCACAATTTTTTATGGAATGTTTTCTACAAATTTTTAGAGAATTTTTCCCCTATTGTATAGAGAATTTGTTCAAGATTAACTCTCTTTATTTTTTTTTTCCTTAAAGAAAAGGATGTGGATTTTTTGGATTAACTCTCCATTATGTGAAAAGGCAAGGCTTATTATCCCTAAGTTGCTTCAAAGAATTAGAGCGAAAGAAGTAGAAATTATTGAGTTGAAAATGAAAAGGAGAAAACCTAAATTGATGCTCTTCATTACATGGTTAATTTCCCTAGCATTGTTTTTGTAGTTAATGTGGAGTATTCTGGAGAATAAGGCTAAAAGCACAAGACCATTTCATATGATGGCCTGAAGATAAATCAGAGTACCTTGTAACAACATTTTCCCTTTTTGTTGTTGCATGCAAATCTTATTGTATTTTGTGTTAAAATTACTATTGTACTTATGGGGGAAATTTTCAATTGTGCTCCCTAATTCTAAGTTATAATTAGTGATTTAGTCTAATGTAATCATGTTTACTATATTCTAAGTTTCAGTTGTTGCAATCATGTTGCTAGTTTGAGTTATTGATTAGTGCACTTTTTCATTCTTCTAAATAGAACTACACACCAATAGAATAAAGGCTAAAAAACCAACAAAATTAGACGTGCAAGAGAAGAAAAAACAAACATAAAATGGTCTGTTGAACACACCAACCAACCCAAAAACATTTAAAACTCCTTACACACCCCCACCAACCAAAAACAATACAAAAATAACATTAAAAAGGCAATTCTTCATTGAAGTTAATAGTTACTTTTCCTTACAATGATCCAACACCAACAGTAAGCCAAAAAAGGACATCTCTAACATTAAACATCAACAACATTAATTACAAAAACTCCAAGTTTTTCCTCTAAAAGACAGAAGCAATATAAGTAAGCAAAATTAATCCTTAGATAATGAAGCCATGCTAAAGATGTCCATAAACGTTTTCCCTCATTGCCTTCTGATAGGTACTGTACCCTGATTGCTAAAGTTGCTTCTTGGAACTGACTGCTACACAAATGAACAACCTTGCATTGTAGGAGGAGCTCTAATGTTCAACTTGTTGTGCAGCATTCTTGAAGGTACTTGAACTTGGTTACTTCTCATTTGAAGCTATTAGAACATGGAAGGGCTAGGATGTTGAGATATTTGGTTCTGCATAGTTTGTGAGATGCTTGCATGAATAGGAGCTTCAGGATCAACTTGAAGTTGCACTGAACATGGTGGTTGTATGTTTGGAGCAACCACTAAAACTAGAACTTGGCTTGTAACATTAAGAGGAACTTGGTTTGATACATCTAGGAGTGTAAATGGATATTAAATAAATTGACTATACTATTTTCATATTCGTATCCGTTTAACTTTTTGAATATTCAAATACGAATACGGATTTGACGGGTATTAAAAAATAATATTCGAATTCATATCCATCGAATATCGATCGAATTCAGATATATCCGTATTTGATTATAATTATTCAAATTTATTCATATTTTATTAAATTTATCCGTATTCAAATTATTTTTTTACATCCATATTTGATGATAATTATTTAAATATTTATTTACAAATATCCAAATACATAAATCTATGAACTTACAATAACTACATATTTTAATTAATAGAAGAAACTATATAATTTCATTAAAAAAAGCAATCAAATAAATAGTATAATTTCTAATTAATAATTGACTTTATAATTGATTATTACTGCTTAATAATAATAATTACATTTAAGTATATTAATTATAAAGTCAATCAATAATAATTGGATTGATTAACTTTATTCTTCATTTTTTTCTCTATATTATAGTAATTTTTTAAATTTATTCTTTTTTCTTCTCAATTCTTCAATTATAATTTATATATATACATATACATATATGAATTATGAGTTTTTTATTAAAAAATATAAATAATATATTATTTAATAAATATATATATTTGGATCGAATATTAAACGGATTGATACATATTTACCATATCCATATCCATTTATAATCGGATACGGATAATATTTATTTTAAACGAATGTGGATAAATTTTATATAAATGGATACGAATGCAAACGATAAATGAATATTCGAATATTCATTTACAGCCCTAGATACATCACCCGGAGCTTTGTTGGAAGTATCAACAGGAAATTGGCTTATGCCTTTTTCAAATGGGTTAGCTCTCTTTTCCCACACCTAAAAAAGAAAGCATAAGAAAATTCAATGAAGAAATCACATAAATGCAATGATAATTAACATAGTTGACCACTTGCATTCAATTTTTTTTCCTTCATCTCAAGTTCTGAATTTCTTCTATTTCCATACTTGTATCGCTCTTGTATGTTTTTGCATTGTGGCCAATAACACCCCATAACCTGCCCCTGATAGAACTTTTCTATTTTTTGAGCTTCAAAGTCTCCTTTACCCTTTTCTTTTTCATTAACTTCTCTCTACCTTCATCAAGTTTCTTCCTTCTTGCCTTGGAAAGCTTATTCGCACCCCATCCAAAGTTTGGTGGCAATGGTGCAATGAATATACTCTCACCCCACAGCTCTTTACCATTTATTGGCAATATAGGTTGTCTGTACATATTTTTGTAAGTCTTAACTTTGTAACAAGGGTGCACATACTTTTCTAGACCATTTCTTTAGCTAACTATTGCAGCTAAGGCATGTTTACAAGGAATTCCTAAAAGCTGCCATCTTTGGCAGGTATAAGTCATTCGTTGCAAATCAATACAATGTTGACTACCATCAAAGTAGTTGACTTGGCAATGTGTGTCATATACTTTAATAGGAATACAGTTTGCCATCTAGTTGGAGTTCATTTCAAGAAGCTTGTTGATTTAGCATAAAAATGCACATTTCTACTTTGTAGCTACCTTATCCCTATTTTCTTGAAGCCTCTTTGTCAAAAACTCTCATATCCAATCCAGGATAGTGATTATGGGCTCCTTTCTTGCTTCTAAGACACAACTATTGAAGCTCTCACATAAGTTGTTCAGCAACATATCATATTTGGGAGCTTTTCTAAAGTGGGATCTACTCTATTGGCTTGCTAGTTTGTCAGTAAACTAATTAGCTGCACTTTTATCAATTTCTCTCAAGTCTTGCATTTTTCTTTTAAACTCTTCAATTGTGGTTGCTTTTGCTGCTCTACAAACTGCATTTTTGGAAGACAAGCCCCTAAAGCCATATTGTTTCATTTTGTTGTGCATATGTCTTACACAAAACATATGTTCTGAAGTAGGGAAGACATTTTCAAAGGCATGAATCAAACCTTTCTGCTTATCTAACATGAATTTGTACTCATATCTTGCGCGAACTCCAAGTTTTATTTTAAAACTGCTAAAAACTATTCCTAAGTCTCACTAGTCTCCTTACAAACCATTACATAGGCAATAGGACAGGTTGTTGTTTAGATTAACACCTACTGTTGATAAAAGTGCTCATCCATGGGGACCTTATGAAGACTTTTTAAGTGATAGCCATCTATTGCTATAAAAGTTCTACAACATACTCTAAATCCTTGTTTTAATGCACTAAACAATACATAGATCTTGTTGAATCTCACCTCACCATTAATCTCTTTAGGCTCCAAGATAGTGGTTAATCTAGGATTGTTTCTCCTAAGCTTCTCAACATAATCTGATAGTTTGCTGTATTGATGGTCAGAACTACTCTTGAACATCTTGATTGCCTTTTTGTTAGCTTTATAGGCCTAATTTTTAGAAACATTACTTCATAACTCATCAATGGCATCAATCTTGAAGCCCTTTGCTGCTTTCTCAGGGTTAGCTATGAATTTTTGAAGGTATCTTTCACTCAACCACTTAGTCTTTATGTTCTTGACATTAAAAATCTATGGGCAAGAATAGTGTGGGTTATACTTCCTAAGTATGAAAATGTTCTCCCTAGTGAGCTTAATAGCATTCATCCTCCATTAGCAATCTTCATCACTACATTTGCAATACACCCTATTCTTACACTCTTTGTTTGCTTCAGTGTCCTCTTGATTTTAATAGCATGTGAATGCAAAGCTTTTTAAAATTCTGCTTTTTTGCTGAAGATCATACCTAACTTAAATGTAGGATCATAAATATCAACTTGGATTGAATATAAGATGACTCAAACTTTCTTCATCTTCATCAAATAACCTATGCTCATCAATCTTATTTTCACTATCAACTAAATCATCCTCACCAAATTCATTACACTTATTTGACTCTTCTTCATTTGAATTGTCATCTTTGTCACTTGAGTTGATAGCTTGTAGATCCTCTTCATCATCTGCACTTCTAGCAAATAAACTATCATCATCTATTACCTTATCTCCTACCTTATAATCACTGTCAACCAGTAAGTTTGAAACATACAAGTTACAATCATTACCTTGACTTGCTTGCAATTCCTCAAAAATACATTTTGTATTTTCTATTGCAGATTTGTAAGAATACACTACCTCATCAATCTCTCTAAATATGTTATCTAATTCAATGTCATCCACTTCTTCATAATTACCTTACATTGGATCAACATCATCTATATTCAAGCTTTTATGTATCTCATGCAATTTCTCTTCTTGATTTTACATGTCTTGTGGTTCATCTAATTCAGGCTGCACAAGGACCTCATCATTTATTTCATTTTTAGAAACCTGAGTATGTTATAGGTCTTCATCCACTTGAATCCCAACTTCAACTTCATTCTCATCAACCTGTGTTTGACCTATACCCTCTATACCAACTTCCATTTCTACTTGAATTTGCTCCAAGGGATTAATTTCAAGATCATCGTGTTGCATATGATCTTTATCCTCAGCCACTACATTACTTTTTTCTAGAATCTGCTCCAAGGGATGACTTAGGTGATCTTCATTCTGATGCATATTATGCTCAACATTTGTAGGAATATAGTTAGCATCAACATACATTGGCATCTCAACCTTGGCAGTACTGAACTGGAATGAATGCTTATGAATTTGGGTATCCTTGCTTAAAACTTGAAGCCAGTAGTTAACCTCACATAATATCTCTTCTTCTTCCTTAAACCTTTTATCTAGCAACCGAATTCATATAGGTTGAGCTTAGACATATGTTTGCTCTCTTCATAGTCAAACTTCATAACTTTGCAGCCAACATAACCATCCTTAGGGAAATTAACAAACTATTCACCATAACACATAGCTACATTCAAGCTATGTGAACTAGGATCTATTAAGAAATATGTACTAAATTTAGTGACAGTACAACCAACATGTGCTTATGAACAAAATGAAAATAGCAAGAAAAAAAAGTATGGCCAACATGTGCCAATACAAACAAATTAGGAAAACTTAATAATGCCAATATGAGAATACAAAAAATATTTAATAACCA
>JACGDI010005535.1:889774-979614 GCA_014898725.1 Jacaranda copaia
ATGTGCATAGGTAACCATAAATTAACATAAACTAAAAAGAAGGAATAGAAAACTTACGGTATTGTGGCGGCGGGAGATCAACGTATCTCTGTGATTGTTTGAACACCATTTTTCTCCAAAACGTGATCTTTATAGTAGGTGAGGGCTAGGTTTTAGAATGAACCTAATTTCTACCAAAAATTTTGTAGGAGTTTGGAAGAGGGAATCATATTGGAAGAAGTGAAGTTTGTGCGAATTAGGGATTCGGACTTGCTATTTGGGGACTTGCATTTTTTAGCAACAATTTTTTCCCTCCTTTGGCAGTTGTGGCATTTTAAATGAGGTGGCGGGTGAAGTGTTGATTTTTATTGATGAGGCAAATTACTAGGCAAATGCCCGCTAACTGACATAGGAAAAAATTGGCCGGGATTTGCCAACTAGGTGCCACATAGGAAAAACTTAGTAAATGATTTACTTTTCAGCAACCACTGTCCCTTTTTTTTTTAAGGAATTTTGGTCCTAGTTTACTATCACAAATAATTTGTGTCCTCTTTTGCCAAAGGGGTGTTTCTACAGTCCTATTTTTACAATTTTTTCAAATATGTTATTTTGCACTCCCAAAATGAAAAGAAAACGTCTTCAACTAAAAATACCAAAATAACCCTCACTTATATTAAAAGTCAAAAGAAATCCTCCACAAACTATTCAAATATATTTTCTTTTAAAAGCCATATCCATTCACAATTTCTTCTGCCCTTCCCACTATTTTCAGAAACTGAACCCCTCTCTCAAACTAACCCTCCAACCGACTTCTACTCGTGCTATTGCAATTATCCTTCTTCTTCATTTCTAAATTTGACATGTGTTGTTATGTCTTCTAACTTATTTTTTACCAATTTGTATTGCCCAAACTAGAAGGGCTTTCATTTTGTAACTTGAATCTATTGTCATATTATATATAACTAATGACAATAATTTCAATACTGCAATATTTTATATTATAATAATATTTATTTTAATTAATGTGATTGAAAAAAGAATAGTAATTATTTTTAATATTTAAAGAAAGAAAATCTATTACTAATAAATAAAATAATATCAATATTTTAATTGGTGAGATCACATTTAAGTACTTAAATAAGTTGTAGAGTGTCATGAATTGCTAATTCTAGATTTAAAAATTATACACAAATTTTTAAAAGAATAAAATTTTAAAACATAAATGAAAGAATTAAAAATATAAAAATGGAGCAAAATATTTTAGTCAATACTCTATTTAAGTTAGATCTACATTTGTATATACATATTTTGATATGATAAATAAGAAAATGCATTTTTCCAATATAATATGATTTCTTAACAATGTTGAAATCACAGTTACAATTTTCATGATATTAAATTTTTTAAAATTTCAAGTACTTGTTATCAAATTAATTAAATATCTACTGTCTTTACACTTCATTTTTAAAAATAACTTAATTTTTTTTTAATCATCAATTTTGTAAGTAGTTTGTAACATGCATTGTTTTATGAATTAAAATATTTCTTAATATTTCATATAATTTTGATAAGTAAAATTTATTTATTTTTATTTATATTTAGCTATTTTATTAATTTTAAAATCATCAATAACATGTATTGTTTAAATGGTCATAAAATAATAGTTAAATTTTCATTATTCAATTCAAAATAAAATATAGATTCCCTTTTTATATAAGTTCAAATATGCAAATAATTTAATAAATAATTACTTTCAATCAGATTTTTACACTATTAATCCAATAAAAAAACTACTATAAATGCAAAAATATGTAACTAAATATACCAAAAAATGAAAAAAAAATATTATTTTGATATTTAAGTTGTCATTTATCAAACTTTTGACAATTTTCAACTATGCCAACTATATATATCCCCTGTTTAAAAAAAAATAAACAGCTACTTGAAATAATTGAAAATGAATTCTATCCTATTATATTGCTAAAAACTAAAATGATTTAAATTGATAATATAAAAATCAAATTGAGAGTCTATAAATGTTGTAGGAAGTAACATTTTATATTTGAAATAAATTCTTCAAATTAAATATTTTGTTATATTCTATATATATTATTTTATCTAAAAAATTATTTTACATACATAAAAAAGTATTATTACAAAAATAATCAAATTTTAAATACTTAGATAAATTGGAGACTTACATATCAATAAATTTATAAAAATTCATTTATCAAATTTCTAACTCTTTAATAAGGAAAATGTTGATTTGATATTCTTCATAAATATGTATCTATCCTTTTCATAAGTAATAGATAAGTTGTAAAAGTTTTTAAATAAGTTAGAATATTAAGAAATAACATGGTTATTAAGTTTTTCATTTTTTTTTTGTTTTTTACTTCTATGGTATATTTAATCTAAATTACTTGAGAGTTAGAATTCTAAGTTTCTAAGGAAATAATTCTTTAATTAAAATGTAAAAATATTTTGAATATTTTCTTATTTATTTAATAACTTTTTGATTAGAAGTAATTAAAAAATGTATTACTTCAATTAAAAATAAAGTGAGCATATTATATAAGTACAAAAGAATTTAATTATTATGAAAAATTGGCTGTTGTATTGAAAGGATTTAGTTATCAGCTATTTTATGTGGATGAATTTTGAATTTTTTTGAATAAGAATGTATACTTAAATTAAAAAGTAAAAATATTTATCTCTTTAGATGAAAAAATTAAGTTTAATATTTTTAAAGCTCATATTTATTATATGATTGTATTACTTCATATGTCCATTTAATTTTTTAACAGTTAACATTATCAAAGTGGATGTAAATTACCAAGATATGAAACACATTCATTATGTAAATATTTATTACCAATGAAATTTGAATTTCTAAATGTATATACATAATTTTCTATAAATATGCTATTTATTTATTGAAAGAGAAATAAAATTATTTTCTTATAGAAACATTATAAATAAGTAAGGATTCAATTAATCAAAATAAACTTATCAAGGCACATGACATTATATATAGAAAATAAAATATCTCTTTCTTATGTGCACATAATTAGAAATGAATAAATCAAGTGCTACTAAATTTAATGAATCTTTAAAAAATATACAGTATCTCTTCATTCATTTGATAAGAAAATTGGAACAATTTCAACAACTTAGTAAAATATTGCAATACTTTTGAATATTTGAAGACATCTCATTATTTGAAGTACATTACTCAAATACGAAGTATACACAATTTCTTTTATCTAACTAAATTGGGACAGTAGTAATTAAATAATATTGAAATAAAAACTCAACATCAAGGATAAATTCTTAAATGAACATACAAAAGTATTTGAAATAAGTATTGAAAATAAATACATAAATACAATTAAAAATAAAAAATATTGCAAGATGATATTTTCAAGTAATATAAAAATTACAATCCTAATTTGATCATAGAAACTTTATTTTAAACAAATATTAAGGAAATAATAAAGTAATGACATTAATAAAGTTATTGTGACTAAAAATGGATATAAGGACATTTTGGTAACTTGACTAAATATAAAAAATTAATCCTAAAAAAATTAACTAAGTAAATGAGCCAAAGAACTTAAAGGACAAGCCAAGTCCATCATGAGTGCAAAAAAACCTTAATGGGCCTAAACTCACCAAGACTAAAATTTATAAATACCACATTCTAAAGAGAAAAGGTACATGAGAAATCATTTGGCAAAATTTCTCAAAATAGAAGAACTCTGGAAAAAGTAGATCTCTCTGGGTACATTTCTGAGAAGACAAACTAACACTCCATTGTTTTCCAAAAGGACCTCTCTCCATTTCCAAGTAATATCATTTTGGCACCATCTATGGAAAACTCAAAGGGAGAAGAAAGGATGCTAAGGATTCAAATGAGGTCAAGAGCTTGTGAACTCAGTAATAAAATGACCCTTGCATCGAAAAATGTAGAGAGTCACCTACGAGAAGCACACCTGATCCTACGTCAAATTTTACTCCTAATGCAAGTTCAATACCTGAGGAGGTACCCACGTAGCAGGCTCTTCCTCTTGAAGAATCAATCTTGCATGTCATGGAGAAAGCATGGAGAACCTTGCTGGAGAACATTATCACTTAAGTTATAGTAAAGGTAATTGCCTAATATGCTAAAGAATGTCGCCTTTGAGAGTCAGAACAAACCTTCCATAGGCATGCTTGATCTTCATCAAGGAAAAACTCAGTCTTCATTTTGGGTGGACCATACACAGCATGTATCTAAGCATGCATGAGTTTAAATGTATTCATTGACATTGCAACCATCCAGTGGAATAGAAAGTCAGTACCATCCATTAGTTGTAGCACTCCCAACATGTATTTCTTTCTCTCTGGTAATCCTAGTAGAAGCACCCCCCATAAGATGAAGATAACCCAATTGTTAAAGTTTGACAATACTGTGACCCCAAGAACACCTAAATAACTTCTTAACAAGGATGGAGTTGTATGACTTGAGTGAGGTTGCATACTGCAAGCTCTTTCGCACCACCCTCACGAAGCAAGCCTTAACATAGAACAACCATATGCCAACAAGCTCTATTACTAGATGGGAAGTGCTAGCATTGCTTTTCCTTCAAAACTTCTCTATCAACTATAAGTACCCTCAAACAGTAGTATACCTATTCACTATCAAGTAGCAAGATGGAGAATCTTTGAGGACTTACCTCAATCACTTTGTACAAGCTGTCATCTAGATTCAGCAAGTCAATTAGGAGCTTCTTCCCAGTATCATTTAGTAAACTCTGAAGCATCTTAAATTCTGGGAGTCAATTATCAGAAAGCTACTTGTTACTCTAGAAGAGCTGCTCTTACATACCTAGAAATACATCCACATAAAGAAACCTCGAATTCCTTAAGAGATATGTATGCAAAAGATACACAATGTTGGGAATAACCACAGCAAGAGATAAGGAGACCAAAGGCATATTCCTCCTCACACTCATGCCACACACATGCCCCTTATCGTATGTCAAATAGAAATCCTAAGTATCACATTATAATGTGATCTTAACCAATGACCATTACAGAAGACCTCGTTTAATCCTAAGAAGCCCATATCAAATAAAATGGTACTGCTACCATCATGCAAGTGGCATAGTATGAGGAGTGCCATTATCTAAACGATATTGAGAAGTTGATCTAAAATGGATATCTTAGAGAATACGAAGCTCAACAGTTTTCAAATCCAAATAGGAATTTGCCCAAAGAAGAAAATGAGAACTAAAAGAAGGGGTTAAGTAACCACTCAATTCTTAAGGAGCATCAGCATTGAGTGACCCTAAATATCTCTCTATAGCAAGAGTTATCTCAGTATTATCTAGAGGGCTATCTAGAGGAAACTCCTTCAATGCAAGGAAAGTAATCGTGCAAGTGTTAGGAAAGCACAAGCCCACATTGTTGACCCTATCCTCAGTGTATTTGAAGTGCACCTATCAATACCTCGTATCACTTATGAAGAAAAAGACATGGAGCTCTAACGAGAATGACATAATGATGCCTTAATGATCTCACATCACTTACCAACTTCTAGGCCAAGAAAATACTAATAGATAATGGCAACTCTACAGATATTCTATTTCACAATACATTTCTCCAACTTAGGATAGATAATGCTAAACTATAGAAGATCAACACACTCTTTAGTAGGTTTTATAGGAGATATCTTGGAAGCACTCAGAGAAATACAACCATCTCTTCCATAGGCATACATCCATAAAAAGAGACGAAGATGGTGAAGTTCTTGGTGGTGAAGATCCCTGCGTACAATGCAATCCTGGGAAGACCTATATAAACTTATTCTAAGCTTTAATACATACTACTAGAAGATGAGGTTTACCACGCCAAATGGAGTTGACAAAATGGTGGGTGATTTGAGAGTAGCAAGAAAATGCTACACCAATACCCTAGAGAGCATGAAGTTGCTTACCGTCTAGGCCAGTCATGCGAAAGATCCCTCAAAGAGGTAAGATAAATGAAAAAGAGTACTGTTTAATGCAGACCTTGGAGAAACACGTGTGTGTCACCATAGTATCTAAAGCACTTTGCTGACAATGCTTCATCATGATATGTAGTAAGGCTTGATTTCTTTTATATTTCAGTTTCCTTTACTAGCTTTTTTGAATGAAGCGTACCTACTCGAGGATGACATTAGTTCTTCATTGACATTTTCCTTATTGGTGTGAATTTTCCATGCCCTACTATTATGTCTCTTATGTCACTTTGAATTTCATAAAATTTATAAGGAGTATTTGGAAGCAACTTTAGACTTTTGACATAAACCCACTTTAAGGCTCTTTGAGGAGTGCAAAGAGTATATGGCAATCACTAGGTGTAAACCCACTATAAAGGAACCCTAAGATACGTAGTAGCCAATGAAATCCCACTATTAGTCCCTAAGAAGTACTTGGTAGTCACATTCTAAAAAAAATTCTCAATCAGCTCCTATTAGGAGTACGAGCTATCCTAAAAAATTCCTCTATTAACTCCGTTTAAGTATAGGGCATTATGAAAAAGTCTATTATCGGCTCCCATTGGGAGTATATGATGTTTTCTAAAAAAGTTCACTATTGGCTCCCTTCGAAGTACATTGCATCCACCTTCAATACACTCTTTAAAAAATACTTTAGAAGACACATGCATTATCAAGCAAAGGGAATCGACCTTAAAAGTGACAGTGCCTTAATACTTAAAAAATATTCCAAGAAAAATCTTTAGGTCCATTAACTCCACACGTTGTTAAACACGTATTGCAAAAGGTCTTTAAGTATGGTTATCCTTATCTCAACACTCAATCTAAGCTCAACTTGGGCACAAAAATGTCAATCTCCCTCCATTGGAGAATTTTACTTCACGTAAAATAAACTAATAAATACGTTAAGAGTGGGCTCGATGTTGACCTAAACTAATCTTATTGCACTTAATGCTTACAATCACTCCTACTTCATGAACATACTGCAGTATACATCATGCTTATTTACTTAAAAAGTCTCTAAGCCCTACTACAACTATTGAAGGCATTGCACAATTGCCTAGCTAGTAAAAAAAAATAAATAAATAAACAAAAAAAACTTAGCAACTCCAATGTCGTGCGCCTAGCAAGCCCTTAGAAACTCCAGTAATGAGGTACCCCAATCAGGCACCGACAGGTACTTGGGACTTTTTATGCAAGGGCACCCCAAAGGTGCCCAGGTCGGAAGCCTGGTAAGCACCACAACATTGAGTGTGGGGATTGTTCACGAAAGGGTGCCTCACAAGCACTTGGGAATAACTGCAAAGAGACACTCCATGGACACCCTAACTGGGTGCCTAGTAGGTACCCAATTAGGGTGCTCGTATGGCACTTGTGCCCCAGCATTGGCAATCTGGTACCACATCTTAGCACTTTATGTGCGCACTTTTGCATTAACAATCACAAGGCGATTTTGTTAAATACTTATGATGATGATTTCATATCTTTTATTCTCAAATTCACAAAATATGAGTATATAATGTTAGTAACCTATACAATTAACTATCCACTTACTTGGATGAAAAATAAACATAGATGAAAATATTTTTTATTGTAATCAAATGAGAAAAATATCAAGACGTCCAACTAATACTTAGCCTCTAAAAGAGAAATTAATATGAAAGGAAGAATACTAAACAACTTTCTAGAAATAAATCCTACTCATTACTGCTATCCTAGATATATGATTTTTTCCATAGAGCCATCTTTGATGGCTTCTCTATTGCAACCTTTGTTCCATTGTCAAGACCTTTATCAAGTTCTCTAATAGCAATGATAACTAGGAGAGTAGGATTCAACATCAATAAATCTTTTTCATACTACTGCCCAGTTTCACCTAAAATATGGAGACAACTCTGAATGGTCTACTCATAAATCAACATCGCTTTTGCTTCCATTACTTCAAACAATTCATCAAAACCTCTAAATTACTTGATTGCTTCCTCAAGAATGGTAGTAATAGAGATTTTCCCTACATTAGGACTCTTGAATTTCTCCCTGCTCTTGCCTCTTTCACATACTTTACCTTCAAGTGCTCATGCTCTTTAAATAGATGAGCTAACTCTTCTTTCTTTTGGCTACGCTGCATAACTACTTTGGTAGCTTTTTCTTTAAGTATTTTCACAGCAGACATAGCAGCCTCTACTTGAAGAGACATCTGCTCAACTAAGTTCCATCCCTATAATGAAAAAATGTAAAAATTCTCCAAAGTGAAATTGTCATGCAAAAGCAATGAAAAAAAAAAAAACCAAAACAAAGAAGTGAATTAATACTCAAACTAAATAGCCAGCAATTATCTCAACTTATTAGGAAGAAGAGAATAACTCCAACTCCCTTGATCATATTCACATATCACACCTTATACGTGGTGAATAGTAAATGCGGTCTTGTCAATATGCCAGTAGGAGTCCACTTGACAACTTCACTGCAAACCATAACGAAAGAGCCTTTTACCTTCATTAGCATGAAAAGGATATGAAGACTATGGGCAAATAGTATTAGATCTGTGAGCATGCTTTTGTGTAAGGTTAAAAAGTAACACCTCAACCTCATCACATACATCAATGACGCCCACCACAAGAGTTGATAGGGTGTGTATCTCACTTGTCCACTTGCTTAGGGGCTAGGGTAAAGCCCAGTTAGTAGTATCTTTCGTGATGCTTCTCTATGATGCATCTCTCAGCTTCTCTTCCTTTTACTTTTTGAGCATGAATCTTGGTGAAGTCAACCTTTTTTCTTGTCCACAAAGAGAATGAAAACTAAGTTTATACACAAGTAATGTGCGAACAATATATAAAAATATGTAAATGAGTATAACAAGAGTGATGAATATGAGAACAACTAAGTACTAGCCTGAAACATATAAGTAACATCAAAAGAAAGTCAAACAACAATCCAACAAAATTTGCACGAATGTCATGATGCATTTAACCAAGACTAACCAAATAGGGAGAACTACTCTACTTGTAGGGAATGTTGCAATCCTCATCCCTAACAAAGAAAACTCTATCCTTCCAAGGACCTTTGGTCGAGGATAACCCATATAAAAACTTGTTGTGCAGCTTAGGAAAAAAATGAAATAAAGGTTTGTTTAGTACCTTAAACATTCGAAATAAGGTGTGTTAGTTACAAAAGATACCAACAAACATAACTCACTTAGATACTGTCTAAACTCCACGAAAGAAACAGAAATAGTAGTTATTGTCTTCAATAGGAATACCCTATGGTATTTTATCAGAAAAACTTTTCTCTTCAAAATCAGAACCAGATAATGAAGATGACTACATAGTGTTACTTTCACTTGAAAATTCCTAAAAAACCTTCTAAAGCTTGGATTGATTGTACCTTTAAAGGAAATAATGATATATTACAATACCCTGCATAGGATAATCCCTACGAGCATGAACCAATCCATAAGTGCCACAGGCATTAAAAAATGGGCTGCCACGGGTCTTGGCCAACACACCATGGTTGATAGCCCTGGGGGCCACACCTAAAGCGGTGTGCTACAAGTGTCTAAATGTAATGCCTAGTAGGTGGCTAACTCCACTACTGCTCAACGCACAGCCAGTCGGCCATAAGGCCACCACAGTGGTTTCTTCTTTGCGTCTATTTGACTGACATATTTGAAACCTCTTTCCTGAACTGAATTGAGAGTTAGAATTAGATATTTTTTAGTTCAACTAAGGACCTTAGGATACTTGTTAACTCTAAAAGAGCTCTAGTAGATTTTGCATACGCATAAACCAAGAAAAAAGAAATAATAGCCCAGGATAAAAAAACCTCTACCTTGAGGATCCATCTTGGTGCTCCTAATAGGGTTGTCTCCTCTTCTTCTCCTCTGTAGCCAAAGTAAAATTCCTCTCTTTTTTGCTAACTCCCAATTGCCAACAAAAACCATCTTTATGGAGCACCTCTCATAAGACCAAAAACTATGAGGCTTATTCAAACTCAACTTGAATGAAAGCTATGAACCCCGCAAACTCCTAAGCCAAGAATAATTACTCAAAAATTAACATAAGATAAATTTAATAAATTAAATTTAAAATTATATTTTCAATATAAAGTTTATAATTTTCCACTAAACATAGGGAGCTTAATGTTGTGACTAAAATTGGACATAAAGACATTTTGGTGATTTGACTAAATATGAAAAATCAATCCTATAATTAATCAACAAAGTAAATGGGCCAAAGAGCTCAAATAACAAGCTACGCCCGTCAAGTGGGCAGAAAAATCCTAATGGGCCTAAGCCCAGCAAAATTAAAATTTATAAATACCAAATCCTAAAAAGAAATTGAACAGGAGAAATTATTTGGCAAAATTTCTCAGTGGAAGACCTCTCGAGAAGAGCAGATCTCTTTGCACACATTCATGAGAAGACAAATCAACACTCTGTTATTTTCTAGAAAAGGCCTCACTCCATTTCCAAGCAGCATTAGAAATATTTAAACATATTAGAATAATATTTAATTAATTTAGAATGAAAACAAAACAAAAATAATATGAAGATGTGTTATAAAAATATTAAAAACTTAGTACAAAATGAACTTTAAAAAAAATCAATGTATTATGCTAATTCGGTAAAGAGGTTCTAAAATTAAATAAAACTATAAAAAAATACAGTAGCATGAATAATATAGAAACAAAACATAAAAAGAATAATTTGTAGAGTAACAAAATTTATATATAAAATAAATGAAAGATTTTTTTGTTAATCTTGTAAAAAATTAAATTTATAAGATAAAATTTTGTGATAATTGTACATAATATAGTGCTTATAAAATATCTTTCAAATTCCACATTTATCTAATGAGCTAAAAATATCCTTATGGATATTTTGGAATTCTCTTATGAAATAAAAATTTGTATTGCAATTTGGATAAGTACATTATGATATTTTAATTATAGAAAATGAGTTAGTTGTATTCAAACAAAATTAGAAATAATTAAACAAATCTGAGAGAATTTTTATTAATTTAATTATAAACTCAAAATTCCAATAATTCAACATTTAGCCAAAATTACACTGTTGGATCAACACAAAACTGTAATATACGTAATATTATAGATAGTATAGAAGTATACATATTGAGTTTCAACTAATAGTGATTATAGCTTTGATTTATATTTTAATTTTGTTGATTAACTTTTAACTATTTTTTTATTAATATAGTTGTAATATGAATAGGATAATTGGTAAGAAAATTGAAAAATATAAAAACATTTCACAATCACGAGGAATGATCAACTTAAATTATTATCACTCTATCATACAAAATCCTCCACATTTCCAAATTTCGAAGTCTAATTTTGTATGAATTTAATTGTATTTTGTATTTCATAGTATTAAAAGATTATGATATAAAAATAAAGATTGTCTACATTGAAAATGTGTTTGAGCTTAATATTAAAATATTAAAAAACCTAGTGCTATATTCAAATTTTAACATTTAAAACTAATGAAAAAATTCATCTGTCCCCTCTCTTTTGCTATTTAATATTTATAAATTACACTTATAATAAGCATGTAAAAATTTTAAAAAGAAATTAGCAACATTCATATTTTTTTGGTGTGTATACATACGTGGAAGGTTAAGACAAACAAGATCAACGTCCACCAAATTGGTTCGCTGGGTATAGAGTACAATGATTCTATAGATGAACAAGCGCACCACGCATACTCCATAGTCGTTAATCGTAACAAGTACAATTTGAGTGATATTTTGTTACTTATATTAGATGTAATGTCAAGTGGGAACTAATTTTTTTAGTTTTATTAGCACACATTACAACAAGCATTATTTAAAATTTGAATCCCAAATATCATATTTTATGTGCAAGGGGCTTAATTCGAGGGGTTAGGTGGATTTGAGTTAGCTTGAGACATCGTATAATATAAAAATATTAAATTCAAATCCAAACTCAACCCAACTAAATGTTAAACACAAAAAGCTCAACCTTAACCTAACCTATAAAAGTTGAGTTAGATTCTGGTTGACCTAATTTTAAATCAAGTCACCTAATAATCCGATAAATCAAATCCAACCTGATAAATCTGATCCAACTTGGTTTATATATTTCATCTTTTATATTTGCAAATTTTAGTCAGCATGTTTTAAAATTACATTAAAATTAATATTCAAATTAAGCATCCAGCAAATATCATCAATAATTAGATCCAGTTAATCAGTATTCAAATTAACATCAAAATTAATCAATTACTTACTATCAATGTCAAATGAAAAAACATGTCATTCAGCAAGTGATGCGATAGTGGTATTGGGTCGCCGTGATGGTTGTGACAATAATGGTGGCAAACTGTCCTTGGTGGTGGGGGCCAAGGTTTTGTTTGGAAAGTTTGATCCATTGAATAATTGGATTTAGATTTGATTATTGAGTTTTTATTTTATACCTAACAATTTTAACACACTCGATATATATGCTAAAATTTTGGAGTATAAAATAAAGATGCAAACCTAGTAGCTCATTTATTTTGGAGCATTCATTTATTTTCTTATATTTTATTACTGATATGGGTAAGTCCACAAACCTAATAAAAATGCAAGTCTAGTAGCAAGCTCAATCTAACTGAGTAGAAGACCCAAACAGGCCTCTACACGTCAACATTTTAGGAAGTCCAGATTGACCCCTAAGGTTGATTTTTCCCAACCTGGAGAGGTCAAAACAAGCAAACAATGTGATGGTAGCCTAGTTGTAAAAGAATTAATGGCAGCAAATGCCACCCATTACATCCGCATTAAATACATTTGAACCATCCTCATGTCCATATTAAATAGCTTTAATGACGCATCACCTTCGTATTAATAATAGTAAAAGCCTCCTCTTTAGCTAGCTGGTCATTAGCGAGGCTTTGGACTAAGTCGAAAAGACCTAAGCTACCCCTACTCAAGGAAGAGAAGGCCTAGGTTATCTTGGGGAGAAATTCACCTTTTCGTCCCTAACCTAGCACTATAAATATTCCCCCTTTTAGAGAAAAAAGTATTTTTTTACATATTTCCTAAGCTGGTACTCTATCAAATTATTTTCAGGTTGAAAATTGACTTAAGCATCGAAATGTCATAGCCAAAGACCCTTTCGACTAGCCTAATGTTTGTTCATTAGCTATAGGATTCGGCCCTGCATAATCTATTTTCTCATCTTTCTAGTCGACTTAGATCTCTTAGTCAAGACCAAGAGGCCTTATATAACCAAAATTGGCATCATCATTTGGCACCGTCTATGCAACGTAGAATATACAGTTGAAAAATATTGAATACTAGGTGAACCATTTT
Source organism: Jacaranda copaia (assembly GCA_014898725.1). NCBI lineage: Eukaryota > Viridiplantae > Streptophyta > Magnoliopsida > Lamiales > Bignoniaceae > Jacaranda > Jacaranda copaia. The sequence goes on from JACGDI010005535.1 coordinate 903,110, forward strand.
CGCAAGACAGAGTGATCGCAGATCACTGCTACTACCACAACCTTAATCGAACCAAAATATTGAAAGCCCAAGCTCCCAGCTGGAATAGGTGGTCACTTTGACCATCCCTCAACTCATGCAAATGATCAATGACCAGATATTTGCTTTAATTTGAGCACATGATGCAGCTACATAGCCACAATGGCCATATCCAAGCTAAAATGCCAGTCACCACTTTCCAAGAAGTGGCACTAGAATAGTTTGTCAAGTGGGAACCTACATCCATTTTTCCTATGACTAGCTCTATGGCAAATTCTTTCATTAATTCACTAGCAAAAGAAAAGTAAAGTTGCCTCACATTCACCTCTACACAATCAAGCAAAATGAAGGTGGATCTCATTAGGATTTCTTTTCCATGTTCAACATCGAGGTTCTAAATATTAACAACCCCAGGATCGAATTTTTGATTGATGTCCTATTCCCGGGGTTGAGGTATAAGGAATGTGCCAATGCTTTGGTTGGGGAAAGACTGTGAACAATAGAAAAACTTTTTGACCTCATAGAAAGATACATAACATAGGAGGATTTGAATAAGAAAAAATATGTTAGTAGAAAAGGTGATGAGAAGAAAGGCAAGGAGAAAGATGACAGGCACAAGAAAAGTGGTCACCAATCTTTGATTACGAGGTTTCACAATTATACACCACTCAATACTCCTAGAAATGAGGTCTTGTTTGCAATCTAAAATGACAATCTCCCTAAAAGACCAAGGAAGCTCAATTAGACTAAAGCCATGAAAAGTTAAAGTAGTATTTTCATTTTCACAGACAAAAAGGTTACGACACAGAGGATTGCTTTAACTTCTAGGATAAGATGGAACAATTCATCCAACAAGGTCATGGGAAAAAATATATTGATAAAAAAGCTCCTCAAACAATGGCTCAACCTGACAAGACTCCATATAGAGAATAGTTGGTCAACTTTAGAAGTGATGACAAAGAAAAGAAAAAAGTCAAAGAAGAGCACCCCCCTTAAGGGGCATTATTGACACTATTACAGAAGGACCAATGAGGGGGACTCTAAATTAGCAAGAAGGCAAGCACAGAGACAACTTGAATCCACTTAGCCAATGCAGGCTAAACAATCTACTAGCTTTCTACAAGTACAAACCTTATCTCCTTGTTTGATTTTGACCTCTTTCACCTAGGAGATCAAGGGGCTAAAAGCAAATTGGATTGCCCCTAGTAGTACCATGGAAATAGCAAACTTTGAGGTCAGAAAGATCCTAGTTGACAATAGTAGCTCTACAAACATAATTTTCTTGTTGACATTAGAAAGAATGAAGTTGGGAAAATTGAAGTTTGAGCTAATTCATGCCCCTTTGGTTGGTTTTGAGGGGTTAGAAATTATACCCATGGGATCCATTAACTTATCCACATTTTTTGGAGAAGCACCAAAGCGCGCATACTTATGATCACTTACTTGGTTATTGACATACCTTTTACTTATAACGCCATAATGAGGAGACTAATACTTAATGATTTTAGAGTGATAGTCTCAACCTATCATATAAAGGTTAAATTCTTGATAATGGATAGAACCGGTGAGTTGTTTTGCAATGTTAATAAAGTATGGCATTGTTACACCATTTTGATCGAGGTGAATAAAGAAAAACCCCAACCGAAACTGAAATCATTGGGAGACATCATATGAATGGAACTTGAGGAAGGATAGACTAATTAGAAGAGGAAAAGAGAAGACACTAGAGTCGAGCTAACTAAAGAATTCAAAATAATAGAACTCTAGCTTGGGAACCTTGATAAAACAACAAGGATAGGGATAAGCTTGGGACACAATATGGAATACATGCTGATCAATTTTTCTAGAAGGAATATTGATGTTTTTGCATGAAAAGCAACCAACCTCCAAGGAATCGATCCCTAGGTTATTGTCCACTATCTTAATGTCAACCCATCTTTCAAGTTGGTTAAATAGAAGATGAGAGCTTTCAATGCTGAGAGATGCTAGATCATCCAAGAAAAAGGATAATAAGCTTTTAGAGGTAAGTTACATAGTTGAGATACAATATCCTAGTTGGCTTTGTAATATTGTCCTTGTCCTTGAAAATGATGGCAAATGAAGAATGTGTAATAATTTTACCAATCTTAATAAAGCATGCACTAAAGACCCTTACCCAGTGCATCGAATAGATTTATTAGTTGACTCAATAGCAATTTGTGACCTCTTGAGTATGATGGATGCTTTTCAAGGATATTACTAATCTTTATAGCTCCTGAAGATAAGGACAAAACTACTTTTGTGATCCCCAATAGTGTTTATTATTTTTTGGCCATGCCATTTAGGTTGAAAAACATTAGGGCAACATACCAAATGCTGGAAAATTTCATGTTTAAGAATGAGATTGGTTGATCCATGGATGTCTATGAGGATGATATGATCATTAAAATAGAAAGTGAGTCAAACTATCTATCTGACCTCGACCATACATTTTTGATATAAGGAGGTTTAACATGAAGCTTAACCCTAACAAATACACGTTTGGAGTAAGAGGTGAAAAGTATTTAGGCTACATGGTCAGTTAAAGAGGTATCGAGGCCAATCTACAAAAGATACAAGCAATCCAAGATATCCCATAATAAAAAATAGTAAGAGACGTTCAAAGACTAGCAAGAAGAATTATTGTTCTAAGTCGATTCATTACCTGATTAGCAAAAAAAAGCTTGCTATTTTTTAAGGTCCCCAGGAATGCGAGAAATTTCCAATAAAAGAATGCGACCAGGCACCGGTTGAACTCAAATAATACTTGACTACACTACTGTTACTCCAAAGCTACAGTCATAGAGTTTTTAAACCTATACTTGGTGGTCTCAATGGTAGCTGTCAGTTCAGTTCTGGTATCTACTTAGTAAGGTTCGCATAAGCCAATATACTATATCAACGAAGTCTTACAAGGCCCCTAGCAAACTATTTGGGGATTGAAAATTTTGCACTTACCTTGATCACAGTAGCACGGAAGCTAAGGCCTTATTTATTATCACATGCTATTATTGTTTTGATAAATCAGCTATTGAGACAAGTGCTCTCCAAGCTCGATACATCGAGAAGATGGACCATATGGGCTATTAAGTTAAGAGAATTTGATGTCAAAGTTTAGCCAGCACAACCATAAAAGCTCAAGTGTTGGCTAATTTCGTAATAGAACATATTGACCTCTCTATAGTAATTAAACCACAATAATAGATTTGGTCTTTCCATAATGATAGATTAGCCACAAGCACCAGGCGTAGAGTTAGAATTTTCTTGCGTTTTCCTCAAGTTAAGGCATATGATTTTGAAATCAAGCTCAACTACTTAATGACAAACAATAAAGTTGAATACGAAATCTACATCATGGAAATGATAGGGGTCAAGTCTTTGGTAGCTATTACAGACTCACAGCTAGTTGTGGAGCAATTTGGAGGAAATTTTGAAGTAAAAAAAATGACCATGAACACCTACCTAGCAGAGGTCAAAAAATTGGAACAATAATTCAAAATATTTACACTCAGCTAGGTACCTAGGTCAAAAAATAAAAGAGAAAATGTATTTTCTAAGTTTGCTAGCTCAATAAAAGGCATGAAAGAAAGGTCAACAACGTTTTTGGTCTTAGATAAGCCCACCATAGGTGACTCCCACCAAAGTCAAGTCTTGACCATTGAGGAGATGAGTTAAAGCTGGATTGATGAAATAAAATCCTACCTCAAAGAGGGAAAATTACCACATAATAAAGTAGAGGTCTAAATGTTAAGGGGATAATCAACAAAGTTTGCTCTAGATGAGTTTGGCCAGTTGTATAAAGGTCTATCTCGGGCCCCCCTATTAAAGTGCCTAGCATCAAGCCAAGTAGAGGAGGTCCTATAGGAGATCTACGCTAGTATTTGTAGAAATCATTCAAGAGGGTGCGCATTAGCTCAAAAGGTCATCAGGTATGGATATTTTTGGCTAACTCCGCTTAAGGATACGGTTGACTTTGCACGTAAATGCCCAGCTTGCCAAGTGCATGATATCTTTCATCAATTAACTACAACCCTCATCTCGGTATAGATCACTTGGCCTTTCAACTAGTAGGGGGTTGATATAGTGGGATCTTTCCCAAAAACTATAGGGTAAAGGAAGTACATGTTAGTAGCAATCAAATATTTTACTAAATAGGTCGAAGCAGAAGTCGTACCTAAGATAATGGATGTTGCGATAAGGAGTTTCTTATGGAAAAATGCCATCTATCACTTTGGTTTGCCCAAAGTGCTCATATCTGACAATGGCACCCAATTCTAAAGCAAGAGAATGAGAGATTGGTGTGAAAGCCTTGGAATTAGGCAGTATCTCACTTCAGTGGAAAATCCACAAGCAAAAGGTTAAATAGAGGTCACCAATAGAACAATTCTGGATCACATCAAAACTTAATTGGAAGATTCTAAAGCCAGCCAAGCAGACGATCTCTCGAGTGTCCTTTAGGCCTATCGAACCACCACAAGAGCAACCACGGGTAAAGCCCATACAATATGGTTTATGGTTCTGAAACAGTTGTTCCAATAGAGTTAATCCAACATACAACTCAAGCTATGTATTATAATCTAATTAGAAATAAAGCAAAAATGGAATTTAACTTTGAGACAATGAACGAGCTCTGACACAAACTTTTAGGAAAAAGCAACGATACAAACCTATCATGGCCAAACATTATGACAAAGATGTTAAGCCAAGATATTTTAAAATTGGTGATCTGGTCCTCAAAAGGGTCAAAATCTCAAAGAACGTAAAGAGACTCGACCTAAAATAGGAAGGCCCCTACTTCGTGGTGAAAACAGTAAAGCATAACTCCTATTAACTAGCCAACATGAGTTGAAACGAGCTCCCCAAGCTGTGGAACACAACTAACTTTAAGAAGTTTTATGTGTGAGTTAAGATCTAATTGTATAAAAGGAACACATTTTCCTAATGAATATAATACAGTGACCCCATAGTCGCATGATCAAATTCACTTTTGAACTAGCTAGAAATGAAAGATCAAGTCAACCCTATAGTCGTAGGATTCAACTTGCTTATGAATCAATTATTAATAAAAAAATAAGTTGACCCCATAGTCATATGAAGAAATATTTCTATGAATAAAAGTTGATTTTGTTGGAATAGTGCCCTGCAAGCCAATTGGATTGGCCTTGTAAACTATTTCCTTGTAAGACAATCTTGATTAGATGATATTCAATATATGACCATTTTCATCTTATGCTCTTTATTTACTTCACTTACATTTGGATGAATCCCCTAGATCACATAAGACTATGGGACTTGGTCATGCACTGGGTGGTGATCATGGAACAAGTCTTACAAGGTTGTGATTTTAGATCTTCCAAGTCATAGGATCTTATTGAAGGTTTATGTGGTACTAGGATCCAAATATTTTTAAAAAAATTGAATAAACTAGCCCACACAACACCACAAGGATCTAGACAAGAATAGGATTTAAATTTAGAAAAGAAAAATACCTGGGTTAAAGCAAAAAATTCGAATAGCAAAAAAACTCTCTTTAACCATCAAATAGGCTCTTCACCAACATAGCAGAGCCACCACCAATTTCCCCATAGATGGACTCCTATGTTTTGGTTGAAATTTTAACTAGAACTCCTCAATCCTTTGAAGATTCTACAATCCAAAGTTTAGGCTGATCAAAACTCTATAGGTACTCCAAGTAGAGGCAAAAACCAACTGCCAGAAACAGCTCCAGTCAAGAGCAAAAACCAAACAAACAAGATTGCCTCTAATGCAAACATCCACACACCAAATCAATGACCTATTCTCTATAGAAAGAATGGAAAATATGTAGAGAATGGGGGAAGGAAGGCTGAGAATATTGAGGTGAAAGAAAGAGGGAGAATGAAAGAGTGATGGGAGACTAACAACTTAGATTCCCACTACAATATTGTTGGGAGAAAATCACACAAAATGTGCACACCTCACACACTTTTGGCCAGCCACTCTACCATATCCATATATGGGAGTGGTCACATACACCTCACACAAGGAGGTGATGCCAAATGTCCCTTGCTTAGGTGGCCACTAACTATGTGATTGGTGAATGTAATTGAAGCACAAATTTCATCTAATGAAATGTCTTGCAATTAAATTCTAATTCTTATTAAATAAACTCTTTATTTAATAATTCTCTCAAAAAGTATCTCTTTGACTTAATTAAATTAAATACTTTAATTTAATTAATGATTGTTTGACTTAACTCTTTAAGTCAAAATGCTTAACAATTTAAGCTAGTCAAATTAACTTAAACCTTAAATTGATTTTGACCAATTGATAGTCATGTGACATCAATTAATTAAATTTTAGTTAATTAATCTTAATTTAACTCTTAAATTAATTTGATCAAGCCAAAATGACTACAATTTTGCCTCCTCCAAAAATTGGTCATGAATTTTCTAACTTTTGGAAAATTCTCCTTCCTTCAATAAACTATGTCATTAGCTTTTATGTGTGATCCATTAGGTTCTACCATTCATTGGACATAGACTCACAACTCCTTGTGAGTTTTGGAATACCAAATATTCACTTTAGTTTAAACTCCTTTAAACTAAGCGACTCAATTCAATTAATCTTATTAATTGAAAAGTACCCAATCTCCATGGTCAATGTCCAACCTCATGCCCATGGAGCCCAACTAATTGGAAAAAATTAATGCTCTTGAAGAACCATTCTAACAATATGCGTACTATGCAAAAACGGTCCTTCCATCTCCTATTTCTCCAAAAAGGCCTAAAGAAAGATATTTTTCGGCTCCCTAATGGCCTCAACACTATGTTTCCATTCTTAATGTTTGATTCCCTTTGTGAACTCATCTTTGGAAATGCCTTCCCAAAGTATCACATCACCTTGCGCAAGGATTTCTTAAAATTGATCATTATAGAACACGTAGGAGATGCACTCGTCATTCTCAAAGGTAAGTAGTCAGATTCTATCTTGGATCTCACAAATCTCTATGTCTAATAGCTCATATCCAATCTCTACCCAAAAGACCCGTTATGTGGTCAAGAAAGAGTTAAAGCATGAGGACCAGATACAAGGTTATCATAGACCCTTAGGTCAGAGGACTAATAATATGCATTAGCGTAAGTTTGAGAACTAGTCACTATCGACTTGCCTCTGCGACTATCTAGTGGATTCTATGGTGGGTTTTCAGTGCCTTGTTCTCTAACAAGCACCCACTAACATGCACCCATATCTCATGCAGTTGCTCATGGAACAAAGCAATCTCCAAACATTAGATTTATGCACCATTAGTACAAGTCTATTCGGATCTTAGATGCCCCATCTCATAAGATCCTATAACTTGAAAGATTTAAGATCATGATCATGTGAGACTTATTCCATGGTCACCAAATCATGTACCACAGTTATAGGTGATCTAAGGACTTTATCCAAATGCTAATGAAGTGAAACAAAGCATAAGATGAAGATGGCTATGCTATTCAATCAAAATTGTATCATGAGTGAGATAGTTTACAAGGCCAATCTCATTGACTTACAAGGCACTATTCCTACAGTCTCCCACTTGCCCTAAAGCCAATGCCCTATGGCCTTGAGACCCATCTTCATAAGATTTCCTCCAAAGACCTTTAGATTTTAGGGGTTAATATAGTAGCTCTATTGTATTTTCTTTTGAGGCAACTTTATCCACTCAGTTGTCACCTCTATCAATCGATATCATATATCAAATGATAATGCATTTAATGTGTTTGGATCACTAATGAGATCTTGGCTCAAGTCCCAAATTGTCTACTAAAGAGAATCGCAGGCTCGTGCACACTAAGCACTACATCCAACCCTTGGATAAAGTTTTTCATCCAAATACCTTTCTTTGTAATTTCCAAAACTACAAATTATTTTACCTCAGTGGTTGTCTCGGCCATAGCTTTTTGTTAGAACTCTTCTAACTCACCATACCATTATTAAGGTAATATATAAATCTAGAAGTGGATTTTAGGTCATCTACATTGAATTGAAAATTAATATCCAAAAACTCCATGAGTTTCAATTCTCTATTGCCGTATACCAAAAATAAGTCCTTAGTTCTTCTCAAGTACTTAAGGATTGATTCTATGGCTATCCAGTAACTCTCACCGGGATTGGATTGGAACATATTCATAATGTTTAGTGAGTATGTCACATTTGATCTTGTACATTGAATGGTGTATAATATGCTTCCAATTGTGGAGGCATAAGGTATGTGAGGCATTCTTCATTTCTCTTCCTTAGTCTTGGGAGGGCCATAGACTTGAGAGACGAATGTCATGTCCCATGGAAAGAAATCCTTTCTTGGATTTTTCCATACTAAACTTCTTTAATATTTGTTCAATGTACGAGATTTGGGAAAGCCCTAGCATCCTCTCTGATCTATCTCTATAAATATGTATTCCCTATACGTAGGATGCATTTCCCAAGTCCTTCATGGAGAATTATATATATAACCATGCTTTAGTACACTTTGACATTCCTACATTTTTCCTAATGCAAAGGATGTCATCGACATAAAGCATAATAAATTATAAGTTACTCCACTAACCTTTTCACATACACAAAGTTCATACGCCTTTTTGACAAAGTCCAACAATTTGACTATCTTATCAAAATGTATGTTCCAAGTTTAGGATGCCAATTAGAGTCCATAAATGGATCTCTAGAGTTTGCAAACTTTTTGCTCACTTCTTTTGGATGTAAAACCTTATGGTTGCTCCATATGAATCCTTTCTTCAGTGTCTCCATTGAGAAAAGTGGCTTTTACATTTGTTTGCAATATCTCATAGTCATAATATGTAGTTATGGTAAGTAGAATCCAAATGGACTTAGGCATAGAGACCGGTGAAAAGGTTTTCTTAAAATCAATACCAAGTTTTTGAGTGTAACCTTTTGCTACTCTTTAAAAGTCACCACTTCTCCATCTACCCCAAGCTTTTGCTTACAGATTCACTTGCAACCAATTAGGAACTATTCCTTTTGGTAGATCTACCAAAGTCCATACTTTGTTTGAGTACATAGAGTCCATTTCAGATTTCATGGTTTCAAGCCAATGTTTTGAGTCTGTATCCAACATACCTTTCTCATAAGTTTTTGGATCTCTATCCGATTGACCTGTCTCATGAAGAAATCTAAACTTTTCAAGTTACTTCTTAATCTGGTTCAACCTTCTCAGAGGTTGTATACTAGGCTTTTTAATATTTATTTATTTCTACCACTTGTGGAATTTATTGATTGTCTTGAACTTGATCAATTTCAATTACAATGCCTTTTCTATCTCACAGAAATATCTTTTCCAAAAAGGCAACATTCCTCAAAATAAACACATTTTGTTCTGAGGGATCATAAAAGTAATATCCCATAGACTCTCTTGGGTATCCTACAAACTTGCGCAAGGTAGATCTACTAAGTAACTTATCTCCTACTGTTCGTCTCACGTATGCAGGAGATCCCCAAACCTTGAGATATTAGTAAGAGGGTGCTTTGCCATGCCTTATCTCGTATGGCATCTTTGGCATTGACTTTGAAGATACTATTCTCAGTAACTTTGCTGCCATCATTAAAGTGTACCCTCAAAAGAATACAAGCACATCGAAGAAGCTTATTATGGAATGTCCCATGTCTAATAAGGTATGGTGTCTCCTCTCGGCCACTCTATTATGTTAAGGTGTACTAGGTGGAGTCCACTAAGAGAGAATCACATTTTCCTTTAGATAATCCAAGAATATGGTGCTTAAGTATTTTTACTCTTGATCTAATCGAAGGGCTTTAATACTAAGTCCTTTTGCTTTTCTACTTCATTATTATACTCTTTGAACTTTTCAAAGGCCTCTAACTTGTACTTTATAAGATACATTTATCTGAATCAACTATTACCATCGGTGAAGCCAATGAAGTAAAAATAACTTTTTCTTTCACTAACTCTTTGTAGCCCACAAACATCCATATGGATTAAATTCAAAGGATTTTTGGAGGTTTGTCCCACAAATGAAGCCTGGGTCATTTTTTCCTTCAAACAGAATCATAAGTAAAAATGTCCTCAATGCCAATAACATTTAGTGCTTTGAGAGTTTCCATCTTGTTTATCCAACTTTTGGAGATATGTCCAAGTTTTATATATCACATCATTGCATTATCTTGGATATATAATTTCTTACTTAGTTGAAAGTGCATTAGTGATGTTTAAGAATCCAATATGTACAATTCTTTGTTAAGTGTACCATGAGCAATTAAAGAACCCATTCTTTAATACCTTCAACCCCTATTTGAAATAGAAGGATCAAATCCTTCTCTATTGAAAACTAGAATTGAAATAATATTCTCAATAATATATGGTACGTTATAACAAAGGTATAATACAAGTATGTAGTTCTTTAAGTCTAACTTATTGTACACCTTCAGCTTTGGATACAACTCTTGCTTCTTAGCTAAGGTAGTGGATCATGTCCACATCACTTGGTTCTATTTTTCTTTCTATTCTTTATAACAACTTACAAAGAAAAGAACCACATGCAATATCATATATCTAGGATGGAAGAATTTAACCTAAAATGTACTTCAATAAAGTAAATACCCTTTTTAAGGGTTGCAAGGTAACCCTTGCAAATAGCATCCAATGGCCTATCTTGCCAAAGTAGAAACAAATAATATCAACTATTTCCTCTATAATCTTCTTGACTTCTCCAAATGCCTTAAATGGTTGTTTTCCCTTAGAGGAATAACCTTTCTTCCTTTTACCTCCCTTCTAGTACCCCTATGGCCCATAGACTTGGAGGAGGAAACAAATGTCAAAGGTTTACCTTTATCATGGTGTTCTCCATTTGGATCAACACTTTGATCAATAAAACTCGGCAAGGATATAAGGATCAAAACCTCATGGAGATCATTGTCCATTACTACGTCCAAGTAGAAAAAGCTTATCCACGCCCAATCATCTTTAGACTATAGTTGATGACACATGACTGACTTCACATCCATCATAACTTGAAAATTCTCCCTTGACACCATAAATTTTTTATACCTCATTTCCTTTACAACTTTTGTAAACTTTAACCAAGGTACCATTTATGTGTCCTTGAGACTTTTAAAGTTTGTAGATGCCATTATGAGACTAAGGGGTAGGATGATCCTAAGCCCAATATGTGAACTTTTCAAGTGTCTTTAGATCTACATAAATCCCAAAGGGATTAAGAGTACCATGATATAGGATCTATATCTGCTTTTAGGAATCTAGAATGATTTTTGAGGTTAAGTGAATCATGAAAGTTTGGCCTGATTGGTTTATTGGTTTCCAAAATAATATTAAATGGAATTTTTTGCCATTCTTGAGATTTCACAAATCCTTAAAAGCAAAAAAGATAATATAAGCATGTGATTGAATTTGATATTAAAAATATGTTCATGGTCTTTCAAGCATATTTTTCTCCCACTATTTTATTAAATTCTTCACCCCCAAGAAGAATTCGGGAAATCAAATTTCCTGGTGAGAATCATAACCCCAATGACTTGCCAATGGACTACTGTGATGGAGTGCCATCCACAAGTAATCTAAGGGTAAGTAACTTTTGCTAATTACATCTCTTACAACTCTTGATATATTTTGCCTCACTTTTCATATAAACCTACATAACTGTGCGCCATCTATACTACTAAGCATTAAGTCCAACCCACCAATCAATCATTGATTCAAGATAGTCTCATGACATCCCTTATGTTGAGTGCTAATATGTGAGGGTTCTTAAGTCAAAGGTGTATCTTATGTTAAGTGTATGCTCATAGCTTTCCTGATCGAGTGCCATCACATAAAATCGGTAGCATCATCATGGCATACACTATTGGTGGAAGGCTTAGATTACATAAAAATCTTTTAATTTGTATCCATTTAGACTTAATATTTGAAAACACTTAGACATTCTAAGTTGAGGGTTTTTACTTGCAAAGATCTAATCATTTTTATCTCCTTATTTAGGTTTTCTATATCCTAATTATGTATCTCATACATCAATAGGATATAGAAAGCATAAATAAGTAAATAGCCTTGCATGCTCCTAGGGTGGGATGACCATGAGCCTAACCAAATGATGCATTTAGAGCTATAGGTACATCACTCGGTTGATTTTAAGTGAGTTGATTAAACTAAGCTATTACATAAGAGTATCCTATATGTTCATGGGTTTTCATGCCTCCTTGGATCCTCTTTGCTTATTGAAAATTTTACAAGAGAAAGAAAACCTCATGCCTAGTGATTCTACTCTTATAACTTTTACAAGATAGAACAAGAGGTATATAAGTCCCATTTAATACAACCTATTTCAACTTGAAATAAATAAAATCAATATTAAAAGGCTCATGGTCATTCCCATTCATTCATCATTCATTCAACATTTAAATAAGCAATAAATAAAACATAAATTGATATTCAATTCTAATAATTAAGTGCTGATCATATTAACAAATAATTGGTCCTGCAAAAAAACAAGCATAACATTTGTGGATCATATTTTTCCACATTTGGAGATCAATTTGAACAAGTTTTAAAAGCAACCAAAAAGTGTCCAACATAATTTGGAGACTTTTCACAACATTTGTGGAATTAATGTGTGTATTTTGAAACAAGTTTGATCAATAAATGAACCAAAGAAAAAGTTCAAAACCTGTCCCAAACCAACTAGGGGCTATTGGCCGAGGCTTGCTCACTGTTAGGCAGTAGCTCTCGGCCATTACCCTGCTGTGGGCAGCCAAGAGCTGGCAACACCCTTATTTTGAGGTTTATAGTCGAGTCAAACCATTTTTGGCTTAGCTTTTATGCACCAGGAATTTCAGAACAACTTCTAAAAATCAAAGCACACAAAATAGGTGAAAATTTCAAATTAAAACACCTTTTAAAGTTGAAATATCAAGTGCCCAAAGTTGCTAGAAAAACAAGTTTAAACAAGAATCATATTTTTCACAAATCTCCAATTATATCCAATCTTATTGGACCCAAAAATGACCAAAAAAACTTAAGGCATTCACAAGATGTTATATTAGAATATAACATTCACCAATGCCAAATCAAAATTTAACATCAGAAAATTGAATCAAAATATGCCCATTAGATGATTTAACAATTAAAGCACACAATAGCATGATTCAATCCATCAATCAAGGAGCCCAAAGCAAGATCATCCATACACTTCAACCCATCATATAGATCAAGTAAATGGTGAGTTTGATCACAAGAACCAATCACCCAAGCCAAGCAAAATCCAAATCCATGCATGAATATGACTTTAATACCACTTGAAGGTTTGTGTGGCACTAGGATCCAAATATTTTCAAAAAAAAATTAAATTTTTGGGAGAATTATTAAATGAAGAGTTCATTTAATAAAAATTAGAATTTAATTGCAAGATATTTCATTAGATAAAATTTATGCTTCAATTAAATTCACTAATCACATAGTTATTGGCTACCTAAGCAAAGGACACATGGCATCACCTCTTTGTGAAAGGTGTGTTTGACCACTTCTATATATGGATATGGTAGAGTGGCTGGCTAAAAGTGTGTGAGGTGTGCACATTTTGTGTGATTTTTTTCCAACAATATTGTCCAGTGGGAATCTTAGTTATTAGCCTCTCATCACTCTCTCTTTCTCCCTCCTCCTTCCACCTCAATATTGCCAACCTTTCTCCCCTCATTCTCTATAGATTTCAAGCCTTTCTGTATATAATAGGCCATAGATTTGGTGTGTGTACTTTTACATTAGAGGCAATCTATTTTGGTTGCTTTTGCTCTTGGCTAGAGCAGTTTTTGGTACCCAATTTTTGCTTCTTTTAAGAGTACCTATGGTGTTCTTATCAGCCTAAATTTAGACTGAAGAATCTTCAAAGGGTTGGGGAGTTCCAATAAAAATTATAGCTAAAACAGAGGAGTCCATCTAGGCAAAACTTGGTGGTGATTCTGCTGCACCGGTGAAGAGAGTAATTGACGGTTGAAGAGAGTTTTCTTGCTCTTCAAATTTTCTACTTTAACCTAGGTATTTTCCTCTTCTAAATATAAATCCTATGTATGTCTAGATCCTTATGATGTTGTGTGGGCTAGTTTATTCAATTTTTGTCTTTTTGAAAATATTTGGATCCTAGTGCCACATAAACCTTCAAGTGGTATCAGAGTCATATTCATGCTTGGATTTGGATTTTGCTTGGCGTGGGTGATTGGTTCTTATGAAGAACTAATCAAAATCACCATGTACTCGATCTATGTGATGGGTTGAAGTGTATGGATGATCTTGCTTGTGGATCCTTGATTGATGGATTGAATCATGTTATTGTATGCTTTAATTGTTAAATCATCTTATGGGCATATTTTGATTCAATTTTCTAATGTTAAATTTTTATTTGTCATTGGTGAATGCTATATTCTGATATAGCATGTTTTGAATGGCCTTAAGTTGTTTTGGTCATTTTTGGGTCCAATAAGATTGGATATGATTGGAGATTTTTGAAAAATATGATTATTGCTTAAACTTGTTTTTCTAGCAACTTTGGGCACTTGATATTTCAGATTTAAAAGGTGATTTAATCTGAAATGTTCACCTATGTTGTGTGCTTTAATGTTTAGAAGTTGTTCTAAAATTCTTGGTGCATAAAAGTTGAGCCAAAAAACAGCTTGACTCAACCATAAACCTCAAAATAGGGGTGCTGCCAGCTCTTGGCTGCCCACAGCAGGGTAGTGGCCAAGCACTACTACCCAACAGTGAGCAAGCCTCGGCCAGTAGTCCCTAGTTGGGTTTGGGATGGGTTTTGAGCTTTTTCTTTGGTTCATTTAGTGATCAAACTTGTTTCAAAACACACACATTTATTCCACAAATGTTGTGTAAAGCCTCAAAATTGTGTTGGACACTTTTTGGTTACTTTTAAAACTTGTTAAAATTGATCTCCAAACATGGAAAAAATATGATGCATAAATATTATGCTTGTTTTTTGCATGACCAATTATTTGTTAATATGATTAGCACTTAATTATTGGAATTGATTATCAATTTGTGGTTTATTTATTGTTCATATAAATGTTCAATGAATGATGAATGAATGGGGATGATCATGAGCCTTTTAATATGGATTTTATTTATTTCAAGTTGAAATGGGTTATATTAAATGGGGTTTGTATGCCTCTTGTTTTATCTTATAAAAGTTATAAAAGTAGAATCACTAGGCGTAAGGTTTTCTTTCTCTTATAAAATTGGCAAGAAGTAAAGAGGATCTAAGGAGGCTTGAAAACCTATGAATATATGGGATACTCTCATGTATTAGCTTAGTTTAATCAACCGAGTGATATACCTATGGCTATAAGTGCATCATTTGGTTAAGCTCATGGTCATCCCACCCTGGGAGCATGCAAGGCTATTTACTTATTTATGCTTTCTATATCCTATTGACGTATGAGATACATAATTAAGATATAGAAAACCTAAATAATGAGATAAAATGATGAGATCTTTGCAAGCAAAAACCCTCCACTTAGAATGTCTAAGGGTTTTCAAATATTAAGTCTAAATGGATACAAATTAAAAAAGTTTTATTTAATCTAAGTCTTCCATCAATATTGTATGCTATGACGATGCTACCGATTTTGTGTGTTGGCACTCGGTCATTGGGGGTCACACTTAAAAGAAAAGCTATGAGCATACACTTAGCATGAGATACACCTTTGACTTAAGAACCCTCATATATTGGCACTCGATCACAGGGGATGTTATGAGACCGTCTTGAATCAAAGATTGATTGGTGGATTGGACTTAACGCTTAGTAGTATAGATGGCGCACGGTCACATGGGTTTATATGAAAAGTGAGGCAAAATATATCAAGAGTTGTATGAGATGGAATTAGCAAAAGTTGCTTACTCTTCAATTGCTTATGGATGGCACTTTATCATGGCGGTCCATTGGCAAGTCATTAAGGTCATGATTCTCACCAGGAAATTTGATTTCCCGAATTCTTCTTGGGGGTGAAGAATTTGATAAAATGGTGGGAGAAAAATATGCTTGAAAGACCATGAACATGTTTTTAATATCGAATTTAATCACATGCTTATATTCTTTTTTTTTGCTTTTAAGTATTTGTGAAATTTCAAGAATGGCTAAAAATTGCACTCAATGTTATTTTAGAAACCAATAAACCAACCGGGCCAAACTTCCATGATTCACTTAACCTCAAAAATCATTCTAGATTCCTAAAAGCGGATATAGATCCTATATCATGGTACTCCTAATCCCTTTGGGATTTATGTAGATCTAAAGATACTTGAAAATTTCACATATTGGGCTTAAGATCTTATTATCCCTTAGTCTCATTATGGTATCTACAAACTTTAAAAGTCTCAAGGACACAGAAATGGTTCCTTGCTTAAAGTTTACAAAAGTTGTAAAGGAAATGAGGTATAAGAAGTTCATGGTGTCAAGGGAGAGTTTTCAAGTTAGGATGGATGTGAAGTCAGTCATGTGTCATCAACTATAGTCTAAAGATGATTGGACTTGGAGAAGTGTTTTCAACTTAGATGTAGTAATGGACAATGATCTCCATGAGGATTTGATCCTCACATCCTCACTGAGTTTTATTGATCAAAGTGTTGATCTAAAAAGCGAATACCATGATAAGGGCAAACCTTTAACACTTGTTTTCTTCTCCAAGTCTATGGGCCCTAGGGGTACTAGAAGGGAGGTAAAAGAAAGAAAAGTTTGTTCTCTAAGGGAAAACAACCATTAAAGGCATCCAGAGGAGTCAAGAAGATTATAGGGAAAATAGTCGATATTATTTGTTTCTACTTTGGTAAGATAGACCATTAAAGGCAATTTGCAAGGGTTACCTTGCAACCCTTGAGAAAGGTATGTATTTTATTGAAGTGTATTTTAGGTTAAATTCTTTCTCATGGATATATGATATTGTATGTGGTTCTTTTCTTTGTAAGTTGTTATAAAGAATAGAAAGATGAATAGAATCAAGTGGTGTGGATATGATCTACTACCTTGGCTAAGGAGCAAGAGTTGTGTCTAAAGCCGAAGGCGTACAATAAGTTAGACTTAAAGAACTCCGTACTTGTATTGGACCTTTGTTATAACGTACCATATATTGTTGAGAATATTATTTCAATTCTCGTTTTGGATAGTGAATGAATTAATCCTTCTATTTCAAATAGGGGGTTGAAGGCTTTAAAGAATGGTTTCTTTAATTGCTCATGGTATACTTAACAAAGGATTGTACATATTGAATTCTTAACCATCATTAATGCACTTTCAACTAAGTAAGAAATTAGATATCCAAGATAATGCCATGATGTGTCATTTAAGACTTGGTCATATCTCCAAAATAGGATGAACAAGTTAGAAGCTCTCAAAGCACTAAATGTTAGTAGCATTGAAGACTTTCTTACTTGTGAATCTTGTTTGAATAGATAAATGACCAAAGCTCCTTTTTTAGGACAAATGGTGCACTCCATGAATCCTTTAGATTTGATCCATATGAATATTTGTGGACCATTAAGAGTTAGTGGGAAAAGGGCTATTCTTACTTCATTGCCTTCACCGATGGTAATAGTCAGTTTGGACAAATGTATCTTATGAAGAATAAGTTCAAGGCCTTTAAAAAGTTCAAAGAGTATAACAATGAAGTAGAAAATCAAAAAGGACTTAGTATTAAAGCCCTTTGATTAGATTGAGAGAAAAAATAATTAAGCACCATATTCTTGGATTATCTAAAAGAGAATGGAATTCACTCTTAATGGACTCCACTTGGCACACCCTAACACAATGGAGTAGATGAGAGAAGATATTGTGCCTTATTGGACATAGTATGTTCTATTATGAGCTTCTTCAATGTGCCTATATCCTTTTAAGGATACGCCTTAATGATGGCAGCGAAGTTACTAAACATAGTACCTTCAATGTCGGTGCCAAGGACACCATATAAGATATGGCATGGCAAAGCACCCTCTTACTAATATCTCAAGGTTTTGGGATCTCTTACATATGTAAGATGCATAGTGAGAGATAAGTTGGATAATAGATCCACCTAGTGTAAGTTTGATGGATACCTTAGAGAGTCTATGGGTTATTAATTTCAAGATCCCTTGAAAGAAAAGATGTTTCGTTTTGAGGAAAGCCACCTTTTCGAAAAAGGAATTTCTATAAGATAGAGAAGGTGTTATTATTGAACTTAGTAAAGTTCAAGATGATCATCAAATCCTGCAAGTGGTAGAAATAAATAAATGTCTAAGAGCCTCACAAACAACCTCTGAAAGGTTAGACCGGATCAAGAAGCAACTTAAAAGGTTCAAATTTCTTCATGAGATGAGACAATCGAATGACAATTTAAGACTTATAAGATAGCTATGTCGGACATAGATTTGAGATGTTGGCTTGAAGCCATAAGATCTGAAATGAACTCCATGTACTTAAATAAAGTATGGACTTTGGTAGGTCTACCAAAGTGAATAGTTCTCATTGGTTGTAAGTGGATCTATAAGCAAAAGCTTGAGGTAGACGGAGAAGTGGTAACTTTTAAGGCGCGACTAGTGGCAAAAGGTTACGCTCAAAGACCCAGTATCGATTTTGAGAAAATATTTTTCACAGGTCACTATGCTTAAGTCCATTTGGATTTTACTTGCCATAGCTACATATTATGACCATGAGGCATGGCAAATGGATGTCAAAACAGCTTTCCTCAATGGAGACATTGAAGAAAGGATTTAGATGTAGCAACCATAAGGTTTTATATCTAAGAGAAATGAGCAAAAGGTTTGTAGACTTTAGAGGTCTATTTGTAGACTCAAACAGGCATCCCGAACTTGGAACATACATTTTGATTAGAAAGTCAAATCATTTGGCTTTGTCGAAAATATGTATGAACTATGTGTGTGCAAGAGGCTAGTGAGAGTAGTATCTAATTTATTGTGCTTTATGTTGATGACATTCTTCTCATTAAGAATGAAAGAGAAATGTTAGATTGTACTAAAGCGTGGTTATCTACATAATTCTCTATGAAGGAATTGGGAGAAACATCCTACATATTAGAAATATGTATCTATAGAGATAGATCTAGGAGAATGCTGGGGCTTTCCCAAACCTCGTACATTGACAAAATACTAAAGTGATTTAGCATAGAAGAATTCAAGAGAGGATTCCTTCCTATATGATGTAGCATTCGTCTCTCGAAGTCTATGGCCCTCAAGATTGAGGAATAGAAATGAAGAATGTCTCATATACCTTATGCCTCCACTATAGGAAGTATAATGTACGCAGTTCAATGTACTAGACTAAATATGGCACACTCGCTAAGCGTTATGAGTAGGTTCCAATCCAATACCAGTGAGAGTCACGTTTCTTCTAAAAACATGTTTCTCAAGCTTGTTTGGGAGAAAAATTCCCAAAAGTAAACATAGCCTTACTAGTTACCATTTCAAGAAATTTCTACTATGATTGAAGCATTGTTATCGCTAGTTGTTTCTCTTCTATATATTTTTTTTTTTGGGACTTTGATGGCTTACTTCTCCTAACTATCCTTGCACATGGTTCTCTGCTATGGATGAACTAAGTGATGGATGGCTTGATCTAGCCTAACTTAGCCTAGCCTATTTAGTTGGATGGGAATAAGTTAAGTCGCTCGTCAGGACCAATGGCCTGATGTAGCCTAGCCTAGTTATTAAATAGGTCAGGTTAGAGCTTTTAAAGAAGTTTATTTAGTTAAAAATGTTAGGTATAAACTTTTAAAAAAGTTTATAAAGCCTACCAAGTGGGCTTGTATAGTTTAATTATATTATATAATATATTTATTTAATTATTTATAGTATTTATATTATTGCTTTTGTATTTTATATTAATTAATTTTATTAACTTTATACCTATATTATGCTCTTAATTAATATATAACCATTTTACTTCAATTTTTTTATTATTTTCTTAAAAATATTTGTTCTTAAAAAACAAAATAAATAGTTAAATATATAATACATTCAATAAAAGAAAAAGTAATTAAAAATATAATTATGAGCTAATTGTGGTCTTTGTAGTTCCCTTAACCCGTCAAATGATGTCATCTCTTCCATGGCAAACGCAGTCGCAACAATGAAGACTCGCGAGAATTGAAAACAGATATAAGATATTCTCCACATTTATCCAACGAGAGAACCTTTTAAAGTAGCCTCCTAGTATTGAGACCAAGCCCCCCCCTGGTCAAGCTCATATTATTCAATTAAAAGAAATCTACAATCGTCAGTGTAAGTTCTTTTTGTTTGGTCCATGACAGATGTTTGATATTATGCTTAGAGGGTGTTTGGGTGAGCTTATAAGCTCTTTAAAACATCTTATAAGATGTTTAAGAGCTTATAAGTTGGTAAAAAGTGTTTGATAATTTTTTTTAAAAAAGAGCTTATAAGATCCTAAAATAAGATATTGGGAGCTTATAAGCTCTTTTAAACAAAAGTAAGGAGACTCTAACTTACTTTAAGATCTTAACAAGCTCCTTCATTTTTAACCGTTTTAATTACAATTGCCATTATTAACATCTTAAAAGTTCTAAAATCTTATTTTATTTAAACACTTCAACAACTTATTTTGAAAAAAATGATCTAACATCTTATAATTTTCAAAAACATCTTATAAGATATAAGAACTTATAAGATGTTTAAAATAAGTTTAGCCAAAGACCCTCTTAGAGGGTGTTTGGATGAGCTTAAAAGCTCATCAAAACTTCTTATAAAATGTTTGAGAGCTTATAAGTTGATAAAAAATATTGGCAAATTTTTTTTAAAAAGAGCTTATAAGATCTTAAAATAAAATATTTGAAACTTATAAGCTCTTTTGAAAAAAGTAAGGAGATCCTAACTTATTTTTAAGATTTTAACAAACTTCTTCATTTTTAACTATTTTAATTATAAAATTGCTATTATTAACATCTTTTAAGCTCTAAGATTTTATTTTATCCAAACACTTCAACAACTTATTTTAAAAATAAGATCTAACATTTTATAAGCTTCAAAAATATCTTATAAAATGTAGAAGCTCATAAGATATTTAAAATAAATTTAGCCAAATACCCTCTTACTAGACAATTTTATTTTCTTGGACAATTATTACGCCCGGTGTGTACTCTGGTTGATAATGTTTCTTAATTCAATTTTTTTTAATTAAAAAAAATCTTTTAAGATTTTAATTCTATTGTTTGTCTTTTCTAATTGAAAGAAGTAAAAGTCTGCAAATCTAATTCTTTAACCATGTGTGCGTCAATGTGTGTGTTGGAGTTACACATGAGTCGGATGAATATGAATTAAATTGATTGCATGAGAATAGTGGGCCACTTTGAAAGCTTATGGGTATTTTAATACATCTTTGATGTATCAATAAAAAAATTGAAAATTTATTACTAAGAGATCATTACTTTTGAACTCATGATTCACTCTTTTTATAATTAAATTTGAATATTCTTACAAATATAGATAATTTTGATTTGCAGGAAAAAAGAATCATCATTCTCATACTGCGAAGTTAGAAATTAAGAGTTATGACTATTTAATCCATAATAAACGGACAAAGATAAAATTATTCATGCACAAATATGGGACTAGTTTTACTTGTTATTTACTTGTAATTTTTTGTATTGAAGTTTAAATTCTTATATTATAGAGCATGCTTTATTCTTTTTTTATATTTTATTAATGATTTATTTTCTATATATTACAAGATTACATAATGTCTTCTCTATTAGAAATTACTGAAGAAACTTCATCTAATCTTGATCCTCCTAGAGAGACAACTTAAGGCGACGAATGTGTTCAACAAAATTTATGTCAACTCGAAAATATGTTTGATAGTTGTGTCATTAAGGAAACGAGGTAGAAAACATCATTTGTTAGAGATGACTTTGATGAGATTCAATGGACTTGAGGTGCAAAGAAAGTTGTATGCAAATTTTGTAAAAGTAAATTAACTACTAGTGAAAAGGGAGCTAGCACAAGTTATCTAACGATACATGAAGAAAATTGCTTGAAAAGGAAGATGCACATGGCATCAGAAAAGGTTCAATGGACAATTGCATTTCAATCTTCCAAGTCAAGTGTTAATCCTTTTATAACTTTTGGAATGAGGAATTCTAATGAGCAGATGAGAGAAATTATTGCCATTGTGATCATGGTGCATGAACAATCTTTCAGTATTGTTGGGGATAAATTAGAGAAAAATAACTTGAAGGTGGAGTTGAAAAATATAAGTATGATCAGTATAACCATTGATATGCAGAACTCAATCTAAACATAAGGTTATTACAATTCATTTCATTAATGCGAGGTGGCAACTTCAAAAGAGGGTTTTAAGTTTTGTGAAAGCACCTACTCCAAGGTGCAGAATTGATGTGACTGATGCTATTTTCCAGTGTTTGAAAGCATAGGGAATTAAAAACATGTTACTTGGTTTTAGTTGATAATGCTTCTTATAACGACTTGTGCATAAAGAATCTCGAAGATAATTTATCATTGAGCAATGCATTAGGTCTTGATGGTGCTTTGTTTCATGTTCGATATTATGCACACATACTAAATTTGTTGGCGCAAGATGGTCTTGATAAAATGAAGAATATGATTCACAGTGTTCATAAGAGTGTCAAGTATATCAATTACAGTGATTCAAGGTTAAAGGCATTTTGTGATGTTGTTGAACACAAGCACTTGAAAGAAAGAAAGCTAATTCTTTATTACTCAATAAGATGGAATTCAACAAGATTGCCTTTCCAACTTATAAAGAGAGAGAATCGCATTTTGACTATGTGCTTTTAGATGAGGATTTGGAGAAAGTTGAGAAAGTTTGTCAACTTTTAGAAGTGTTCAACCTAGCAACTCATGTTATTTCAAGTAGTGATTATCCAACTTATAGTTTATACCTCACTGAAGTTTATATAGTGAAATAAGTAATTGATAATGATCCAAGGGATGATTATCTTTTTATAAGAGAAATGGCAGCTCTAATGAAAGTTAAATTTGATAAATATTGGCATTGATGCAACTTGTTGATGGCTCCTGCTAGTGATTTGGATCCCTATTGCAAATTTCATGTTAATATATGTTTTCTATTGATATATGAATCTGAAGTTATACGATGAATAAAAAATATGTTAATATATGTTAATCTAAAGTTTTCTATTGATATATTAACATATATTAATATATGTTGCTAAAAAAATATGAATGAGGGGTTGATTTTATTGCAAAAGTTATATGATGAGTACGTTGCTTTAAGTGCTCGAGAGTCATCCTTTACCAATGAAGTGAATGCTAGTCAAGGCAGCACATCATCCACCTCTATGTCTATATATAAATCCTCAGTAGTCACTAGGTTTGATCAAATTATGAGCATTGTGCATGAAAAAGAAACAGTTCCACCAACAAAGTTAGAATTTGAAGCTTATTTTAACAAATGTGTTTATGTTCTTGATAATAATAATTCTCTCAATGCCTTGATATGGCGGAAGAATAATTGCTTAAAGTATAAGATTATATCAAAAATGGCTGTTGAAGTCTTGGCTATTCCAATCTTGACCATAGCATCTAAATCTATGTTTAGTGTCGGAGGAAGAGTGATTGATGATTGTTGTTCTAGATTAAATGAAGAATCCATTGAAACAATTATTCATGGTCATTGACTTTGTATATGATTTAAAGAGAAAGCAAAGGGTATAAATATTTATGTTGAAATGTTCTTATATCTATTAAGTTTATTATTAGAAAACTATTTGTGTTTAACAACATTTTTTCTTTTCGGTTTTGAAGGTTTGTGAACAAGAAGAAGAGATCACTTTAAAGATTTGACTTGAATAGAATAGACTACTTTTAGAGCTATTAGGATCATCCATTTATGGATGGAAAATTCACAATATTTATTTGTTAAGGTTATTTTATATTTTATTATTAATTTCTCTTTTAGATTGATGATTCATATAACTTAAACAAATTTATGATGGTTCGTATTGTTTGTGAATTATTTTAATTTTTTGGATTGATGTTTCATGGAAAAATTATGTATTTAATTTCGCATTTTGTGGAGTGGTATTAATTTGTTTTTTTTTTATCCTTTTCTTATGGACATAGGTTTAATCTAACTTATAATAATATTAGGTTATACTTTTTTCTTAGTTTAGATAAATGTATTATAATTGCTAA
Source organism: Jacaranda copaia (assembly GCA_014898725.1). Classification (NCBI taxonomy): domain Eukaryota; kingdom Viridiplantae; phylum Streptophyta; class Magnoliopsida; order Lamiales; family Bignoniaceae; genus Jacaranda; species Jacaranda copaia. The sequence goes on from JACGDI010005535.1 coordinate 927,351, forward strand.
TTATTTTTGCTTAATATTAATTATAGAACTTTTAGGTTTATTAAGGCCTAAGTGTATTAAAAGTTTGGACCCATATAAAATTTAAGCCCAATTATAATCTTAATTAAAATAGATTTTTTCCAAGCTAGGCCTAGGCTTTGAAAATATCTAAAAAGGCTAAGTCAGGCCTTAAAAAAGCCTATGCCATGTAATAGATTAAGTTTATGCTTGCAATTTATGCAATAGACTTTGTTTATTTTAGAGCAAAGCCTAGCCTGACCTGACTTGACCTATCCCCAACCCACTCTCCATCCATAAATTGTAAATATTAGCTATTATTTATACATATTCCATCTTCATTATAATAAAAATTAATATATCATCTTCATTATAATAAAAATTAACATTGTCCACAAATATATATTTATTATTTTATATATTATTGAACACAAAAAATCTCTTTTTTTATATAAAGCATCATAAATACAATTTTATAACATCAGCAGTATCTTTATTGACTCAATAAAAGAGTAAGCTGCAACAAAAGATAAATAAGTCGCAATATCCTATCAAATTTATATTTCTTTCTTTATTTTACCTAATGAACCAGTATAAGGTAATGAAGCTTTATAAGCTTAAGATTGGGATATGTGCCATCCCAAAATAAATATAAATATATAATTTGACTCCAAAATAATTTCTATTCGATTTTCAAAATAAACATATTCTTCCAATCCGCTTCTCAAAATATTTTTCCTAAAATAATTTCCAAATGTACTCAAAATAAACCAAATATCACCCAGTTATTTCTTCCATAGCCATACATGCACTCAAACACTCCTACTGTGTCTATTGTGTATATGGCAATCGTTAATTTTTTTGGAATAGATTAATTCTAATGTGCGTACAAACTGAATTTTTCATAAGATGCATCAGTATTGGTGTTTATTATTTTTGTATTAGATTGGAATGTGTGCATCACATGAACATATGATATTATTCATAGTAATAATATTGAATTTATTTTAAAAATGAAATAGATAATTCTTTAACTTGCACAAGAGTGATGATAAAAGTTCGTCATTGTGCCAATGATAAATATATTCTTTTAGATGCATCCCAATTTTTCATACAAAGATGCAAGTGAAAATATTTTATGCATGCAGGAAACGTCTGCAATGACTGCTAGTCTTATATTAATAACTCTTTATGTAATTATATTGGATTTTTGATATATTCAATGTAGATAAAAATTATATATTTGGTCCTCGAACATAAAACTTACTTTTCATTCCTAGACAATCTTGAATTACACTTTTAATCCTCAAACTATCACATTTTTAATATTTTTTGTCCTTGTTGCTAATTTGGGTGTCAAAATTGATGGAAAATTGTCATATGACACGCACATGACCACTCTTGAAAGGGAAAAAGACAAGGTTGTTGATATTTTTCCCACCCAACTTGGTTTCTTCTTTGTCATCATCCCATTTTTCTGACATCTTTGGCTTGTAACAAGTGAGAATAGATCGACAAGAATAGACCAAGAAAGGTGATTTAAAGAAACTCATTTAACAATTGAGAAAGAAAGAGCATAATTAACCTTTTAATTCTCGAATCAATATTAGTTTGTAATCATAGATATAAATTACCATGATTAACATGAAGCTTAAACAACCGAAGCAAAACATATCATACTTGCCCAAATTATGGCATAGGCTTATGCAATTTTGAGTTTTTTAAAACATTTGAAATATATATATATATATATATATATTTATATTTATATTTAACTTGAAGTTTATTAATGATGTTGAAATAGAGGATAGAATATTGTGGTGTCTTCAAATGATGGAATTTGAAATATAGGATGAAGTAGCATAGAGTAAGGGTAGGCACCAAGTTGGCACCTAGTTAGGTACCCAATTGACAGGAATCTGGGTACTCGATCCCAATCCCAACCCCAATCCCAATCCCAGGTTTCAAAATCTAATTTTTATTTATTACAAAAATCCCCTCAAGTTACTGCTTTTAAAGTTCAATTTTCCTGTTTGTCTCTTACTAAATGCCGCACAATCAAATTCAAGAAGGAGAACATAATAACTACAACAAAACAAGCAAGCGTTGTCATCAATAAAAATCATCTTTGAATCGCACTACCGCCACATTCAATATACATTTATTTTTTTTAATTTTTCAATAAAAAGATTTAAACTTTTTTGTCAAGTAATTTTGGTAGATCTTACAGTTAGGAATTGATCTCAATTGGTAGCCTGGATGGCATGGCTAGGTAGTGGGTTTGGTGAGTGGCGTCGTGGCAAATAGTGGGTGAGTGATTTGGGGGCTAGGGTTTTGACTGCGTGACTTGGAAGCAATTTGATTTTTGGGGTCGAGGCTTGAGCGGTTAAAAAAATGCAGAAGAAAGCGAACTTAGAAAAGAAAGTTACCGAGGCTATATTTGTTTGTGTTTTAAATGAGTTGTGGAAATTTTGCGAGAGAATCAGTTGTGAATAGTAAGTTGGAGGAACATGATGTTCGTTTATTTTTATTTTGGAGGAATATTGAATAATATTTTGCTATAATATTTTTTATCTAGAAGTGTTATAGAGGGAATTAATTTTATTGTAAATATCAAATCAATCATCTTTTGTAGTGGGTCAGTTGAAGTGAAATTAATTTTTTTTATAGTAATTATTTATGTATTTGTGTAATTTTAATGATTGATGTATGTGTGCGTAGTGTTTTGGGAGGATATTTTGGATAGTTTTTTTAGTGTTTTAGGTAGCAGGATTAGGGAATGTGTCCTTACATTTGGTATTATTTTGAGAGCTAGAAAATATTGTGGGAAAAATTAAAGAAAGAAAGCGTAAGTCAGTCTAAACCTTGCTTGACTTTCAATTACAATTACATTATCAATTTTTCTTTATTGACCGAGTCCCCTACTCCAAACTATGATTTGATTTAATTCCGAATCAATTATAGAGTCTTTAAATACCCTGCAACGTCTGAAATTTAACTCCCGAATAGCCAAAACACAATCAAGAGCATCGGCCAGGTAACCAAAAATCCGATCTTATCTGCCCATCCCTAAGAAAGAGGAAAAGTCACAAGCAGCAAAAAAAAAAAGTAAACAGAAGACAAAAGAAGAAACTGAAAAAATCCATTTCAATGTACTACAAAAAGCTGACATTGAGGATTGTTGTTTTTTGATTGCGATTGCGCTGATGAAAGTAAAAATCTCAATGCTTGAAGGTAAAATTACAGTATTGCAGATAGGGGCTAGTTTTGTCATTTTGATAGTTTACTTTGTCAAAATTAAAATTAGTTTACATTTCACTTTCTAGTGGTTAACTTATGCAAGCAATAAAATTTGTCATTTTGACCTTCAGTGTGTAATGCAAAAGAAAGTTTATTCCCATGCATGAAAAATTACTTAGTTGCCATAAAGAAAAAAGGGTATTATTATTCACACTCCATTCTATAGTTTTATCTTAGCTTATTAACCAAAATATCCACTTTCTTTACAAAACACCATTTATATTAATTTGCAAGATGGATATTCTTTTTTAATATAACATTTATCATTTTCAAATTTGTTATTCATGAAACATTCCACCTCAATTTGTCTAACTTAACATGAAATTGCAAGGTCCAGTATCCTTTTTTTTTCTTTATTTCACTTTTTTAATTGAAATTATTTTAGAGAGTAGTCTTTATGAAGTTAAACAAGACCCACATTTGGGGTGTGAAAATATACTATTTTATAGTGATACTATCATTTTTTTATTAAAGTTCATGGCCATGTCTTCAACTAGATGATTGAATTTAGAGATGAAACAATATATTCATTTTTATGTACTCTATCAAATTTGACATGAAAACGAATCAAGGCTAGGAATGAATCAAGATTAATATTTAATAGGATAATGAATAGTACGCCAAACACATAATTGACCAACAATTTAAATTAAATGATATCTTAAAAATAAAGGGATATAATGGTTAATTTTTGTAAATTAAAAATTAATTGAAGTGTGATAAAAAATTGTTGGGTGCAAATAACACTACCCAGAAAAAACATTAGTTGCATTACTATAATTCATTCCTATCAATGCTAATATACAATGCACAACAATAATATCCAACGAAAAACTTGTAAGAAAAAATTGAGGGGAAAAAAAAACGGCCTTCATCTCAATACACAAATCACTTAGTTACTTAAGAAACAACTTGTCAGTCATTTATCTCAATAACATCTACCCTATGTTTGTTTAGTTTTTGTGAAAACATTTTCCAGCTCTACAAAATAATAACCAACAAACTATAAATTCCCCAATTTTAACTTCCAAAACATATTTTTTTTCATTCCCAAGATACCCCCAAAAGCAAAAAAAAAGTATACCTACCATTTCTTTTTCTCACTCTACCTTCCACGCACTCATTCATTTCTCACTCTCTCATTTCACTTCACTCATATATATACACACATATATATTACATATATGAAAATATTAAAACTTTACTAATTAAATTTTTTATTTTCTTTTTGCATTTAATTATAAATTTAACCAAAAAATTAAATATAGTGTGATAATTCTTTAAATAGTCTAAAACATTCAATAAAATATTAATCTAATAAATTAATATACTCATTAAAATATTAAAAATTAGCTGTAAATTGAAAATATTATTTTATATATTTTTTGAGTAAAATATTTTATTTACGAATAACTAATTTATAATTTAATGTATTATTCACTAATTACAAAGTAAAATATGTTAAGTATATTTCATAGTTATGTAATCTCATTTAATAAGTTAAGATATAATTTTATTATTTTATTTTTTATTTATATGTTTAATTATTTCTTTTCTAATTTTTATACTAATTATTACATATTTACATACATTTTTTATGTAATAGTATTCATATGAATTATTACATATTTATATTTAATAATTACATATTTATAAAGATATAAATAATATTTTTGTTAACTCGTATATTTATTGGTAAATATATTATAAATTAAAATTTTATTGAAATATTATTTAAATTAGTAAATACATTAACGATTACATCCTAATTAAAATATTATGAAAATTATTTCAAATTTTACTTAACTATTAATAATATTAATTATAGAAACTTTTTAAAAAAATATTTGAGTAGCAGTGCATAATAATATGTTTATCCATTTTTTTGCTTAATTATCATTAAATAAAGTTTCATAGTTAAATAATTTTTTTTTGTTTCATAATTTTTATTCATTTTATCAAATTATTACGCTATCATAATTTCCTTAATTATAAAATTTTTAAGTTTAAAATTAAATTAAACACATCACTTCACCACAATCATATATTAATCATTACAAATATATACGTGCATACATCAATTAACCATATATATCCACATATATTTATTAAATTTAAAAATACAATTTCATCAAACAAACTCAATAAAAAAGTTATTAATTTGACATTTACAGTAAAATTTATCTCATGTAAAACAATTCCAAACAAATAATTTTATTTTTCGTATTTTTCCAAAACAAAACCAAATAATAGAACCATTTCTCAATTTTAACTCTCAAAATACCTTTATCCAAAATATTTTCCACAATTCACTTAAAATGCAACCAAACGAAACCCTAATATTACGACAATATCTAGTACTACAACAATAAAGCATCTTTTAAAAAACAAAGCAAAGCATCCTTAAAACGTAAAATCCAAATTCATAAATTAGTAAAAGAATCAATATCCAACAGTACAATTCCAACATTTTTAATTCAACACAATAAATATTAATATCCAACATTTCAATCCTAGAGCTAACATCAATATCCACTTAGTATAATGCATAGCTCAATAACAAAATATTTTACAATCATTTGTTCAAAGTGAATGAGCTTAAATTTGTCCTGGAGGCAAAAGATCGGAACCAATTCATTTACGAGTGTTTACACAAATTTCATTGTCTACAAAATTAAATTACAAGATAAAGAAAAATAATAGATAAATTAAATTTATATTAAAGAATATATGAAAATTAAATTTATCAAAAAAAAATATAAATTTTCTAACAAAATTAATCCTCTGATTTTTCTCCCAATATATTTAATCCAAGGGCTTGAAGTTTGTACTTGGATATATGGTGTAGTATCCTTCGATTTGGTAAAACACACTATGAAATTTTTTTGAAACTCAAACCTTGACTCTGAGATCAAAGGACTTGATGACTTAATGCTTTAAAAAGGTATAAACTTTCACAATAACAATACATCGTTGCGACAGAGATTTGAAGACTTGAGTCTTTGACTTAGGAATATGTGAATATGAGAATATGAGTATTTGTGAGAGTCTCTAATCATTTCTTTATATAGGTACTCAGTAGGACACTTCAAAATAATTTGAACACATTTGATAGTTATCTCTTTGATTCATATTAAAAGATAATATCAAATGTTCTTGACCTGATTGGTCCACATACATAAATATGCCACGTGTCACAACTTGATTAGTTTGAGATTGTTAGACCACCAGATTTGATTTGATTGAAATGATATACCTTCATCTTGACATTTAATTTATAGAATAAAATTAGAATATTAATTAAAATTAAATATTTAGAATTTAAAATTTAATTTAATAAACTCTAATATATAAATAGATAATTTTAAATTAATAACTAATATTTATTTATACATGTCACTTTTCAATTGGCCCAAAAATTAAGCCACCTACAAATGCCCCATCAAGACTTGTTCAGGAATAATGTCTTCCAATACATTCCTGAGTGAATAAATTGTGATAATTATTTTATATATATTTAAATACATATATAACATATGATCCTTTAAAATATATATTTAAATACATATATATATATATATATATATATATAACATATGAACTTCTCAAATGTGTGTGTGTATATATATATATAAGCCATTTAAGAGACACACAAGTTCCAATTCTTGCAAAAAGAAAGCTCCACCATCATGCACGTTGCCTCTGGCTAAGCAAAATGAATTCTGTGCACCCATTTGATTTCAAATTCTGTAAAATCAAAACCTCCACTTCTCTTAACCATGCAATTTGCCTTCACTTGTTAACTTTTAGCCAAACACTAAAATATTCTTCAACCTTGATTCAATTTCCACAAAACAAAACGAGTGGCCCCCCGACCCATGATTCTCTTGGCTAATAGGTCTTCTCAGTTTGGGATTTCATTGCTGCTTGAATTTCCATCTCACAATTGCTGCATTAAAGTCAAGAGACCCACTTTATTCTAGGCTTAATCTTGTTGCTGTCTTAAGTATTCTTTCTCTTTGGGCTTATCTTCTATTCCTCGTATTTTTTTTTCTTTTTTTAAAAACCTATAGCCCAAATATATGAGACTTGATTTGCATGAAAATCAACCGCTAACAACTAACTAATTGAATGAGAATCTGTTGGAGCTTGGAGTTCTTTCGAAAGAAAACTATCTTGAGTTGAACTCCTAATTGTACTTGGACTCAAACTCTTTTAAAAAGAAACTATAAATAGCATGATGCCAAAGAATTAAATCTCCTTAGTATAGTTGAAAATTGAGTTGGTAAACTGCTACGGAAAATTCTTCTTCTCAATAGGTGACATCTTCCTTCTCTTAATTCCTGCATTCCAGCTGTCTGAAGAGAAGCCTCATAGAGCTTCTACAACTATTATTACCTCAATTCCAACTACTAGTTAGTACGATTGAAAGAGGATTGCTTGGAGTCTTTCGGCATTCATGAACAAAGAATTTTTTACTCCTCAAGGGCATCAACGTATTACAAATACAAAAATTTTGAAAACTTCAAGTAAGTTATCAGATTAAGGGATGTTCCTATCATCTCTTTCACTTTTTTTTTTTCATCCCTTTATACATACATACACTTAAGTTTCCCTTTTTCTTCTCTTCTCTTTTTTTTTGCAGGTTAAGAAATATAGTCCATTCCTGATCAACTCGTGAGGATGTATATAGAGGATCACACAGAGCCATCTCCATGTATTATCATTAAGATTGACAAAGACAACTTTAAAGTTAAAAGTACCAGATTGGTTATCCATAAATCGGCTAATAATGTTCTTTGTTCCATACCTCGACCTCCAAGTAACTCTATGCATATCCAAAAATGGTCTGAAAAGGCAGCTAGGGAAGTAATTGATCCACGTTCTGGCATTATGTCTCATTCTAGGATATTTCTCTTGAAGTCTTCTCTTCACGATGCCAAAGCCACTAGCTCAAAATTTTTATTTGTAGGCTATCTTCCAAACAATAATAGACGCTCATTGAGAATTTCTACATCAAGGTTTGGTGATGTATCTTTTCATGCAGGCTATTGGGAATGGACAGAGGATGTGCTAGGTCATCATGCAAATGTTCTTAATCAAGCTAAGGTCTATGCAACAATCTATACCTCAATTTTCACATACGTTTGTCATAAGAATATCCTCCAAGCCTTCCTTGAGCTATGGCGCCCTTCCACGAACACTTTGCATACTGCTATTGATGAATTTTTAGTTTCTTTATGGGATCGTCGTGTACTTAGTAGATGACCTATCCATGGATGTTTCTATGATGAATCTCTCCCCACTGCAAAAAAGAGGTGCTTGGTGATGACAGACATGACCCTTCTCTAGCACAAAGCTACAAGTATCTATTCTTGGCTTATCATATACTCCCAAGGGATTCTGATGGCGTTCTTATTTCTGATTGGATTGGCTTTTGGTTTAAAGGACATCGAGATATGCAGAGCCCCCTTTGAGGTCTTCTAGGAAGAGGTCTATTGAGCTAAAGATCTCTCACAATCCATGTAGAAGAATTAATACATCACTTTTATCTCACACCAAGGAATATAATGAGCCGTTTATGATGCTGGAGGTTAAAGACAAAGTTAAAAGGGAGACCTACTTGGCTGTTTTTCTTTCATGCTGGTTATGCAGTTATGTTCTACCACATCGCAAAGCTAATCTAATTCATGCTATGGTCTTCAAGGTTGCTAGTAGAATAGCGAACGGTGATTGTTTTTCTCTTGCAGTTTCTGTATTGGGGGGCATTTACCATGGTTTAAAAAATATATCAACTTCGCCAAGTCTTCAAGAATCTTCTTCTATCTTTCTCATTCATTATGTTCACAGTTGGATAGGGCATTACATTGGCACTCATTTTTCATCCAAGATTGATGTAGGAGGAGTTGAGATGGCCAAATATGTGGCAGGAAACATGGCCAAATATTTTGATCTTTTAAAGGCACAAGACTTATTCCTCAATATTAACCCTTCAGCCATTCAAAATTTATGCTTGTTTCCATGTAAGCAGTTTATAGTAATAGATGACCCCTACATATCAAATATCTATAAGGATCTTTTTGTGGCTCTTCATTCTAGTTATTTGACATTTTGATGTGGAAAAGAGCATATCATTGAAGCTTATATACCTCATTGATTCAGTCGGTAATGTAGATTTTGTCAACACGTCCCGAGCAACTTCAAGAAAGAGATTCTTACTTATGATTTGTATGAGCTGTTCAATTTTAGCAGTTATGTACCTTACTGAACACATATTGCAAACTTATCATTCCTGACAATACTTCTTCCTTTCCATTGGTCACAAAGGTATATACAAATTGGTGGGACAAATATTCTAAAGCTTCACAAACAAAAGGTACTAAGATTGTTCTCAAAGTTAATAAAAGAGATGTGAAATCAAAATTTGGTCAACTCAGTCAACTTGGGGCTAGAATTGAACAACATATATCTTAGTCTGGGCATCCTGGTAAGAATCTATCTTGTCCTAAACAAACTTTAATCAAAGATCCCAAAAATAATCTAGTAGCCTCACCTCTTCAAAATTTTATTGTTTTAGGGCAAGTTAAAGGAAGGAATTTGAAGCCTATGGATTACAACCTTGCTGAACATACTCAAGTGCCGTCTAAAAGGTGCTGTGACTTACTTGAGATTTCATTCCCTACTGAAGTTCCAATGGAAAGAAATGAAATAATTTCTGCACTTTCTTGCTCAAATGACAACTCCAGTAATCAATGCATACTCAAGAAAAAGCTAAAGGTTTTGGATTTAGATAATATCAGTATTAATTCAAATTTCTTTGCAGATGTCCTAAGTTCTTCTTTACCTTTAGGTGAATTAGCAAAATATGTAAAGTCATTTATTTATTTTTAATATCATGTACCCCTCTCTTTTTTTTTCTCCTTTTTTAATATTTATATTTGTTAATTCTTTGCACTAATTTCTTCTTCTTTTCTTCTTTTTTTTATGATGTAACTTGCAGATCTCGAGATGCCAGTCCCAATTACTTCTGAAGGTAATATTGGTTCGATAAATGGGACTAATCCTTTTAACTTGTTTGAAACAAATATTTCTCAACCTTTTGATGGTGGCACACAAACTTCCTATAATACTGCTGATTCCATTAAGCGGCCAAAGGTAATATTACCCGAAATTACAAATGATAAGGCTTTTGATGGGAAAGACTAGCCCCAAATGATATTTGAAGCTCCATCTTAGGCACTTCCAGCTATTGAAATTTCTAAGTTTTGTCCTTGAATTATAAAGACTAAAGCACAGCAGATGTTACTTAAATTCTATTGGGAACAAATATGTCAAAAAATCACAAAAACTCCATTTGAGCAACTCTTAGAGATAAAGCCTACAATTGATTATTTGATTGCAGAGATGAAATCATACGTAAAAAATACATCACCTTTGGATGACCACTTGAGAACTTTCTTTGAGGCGCATCCAACTACACAAAGGTTAAGTCAAATTCAATTCAAAAAGAGACACAAGAAACCCATGAGAAAGCACTGCTTTTTGCACAACATGACCTTTTTAAGGCCAAGGCGATAGAAAGTGAGAGAGTTGAAGAGATAAATGGTCTCAAGAATAAGCTTCTTCAAGTCACTAATCATCAAGAGGAATTGAGAACATGACTTGCTGAGTTGAGCAATAAGGAAGAATTCGCAAACTCATCACTCCACAAAACTGAAGAAAACTTGTTAATTATCCAGAAAGAAGTGGCCACCAAGAAAGATAAAGTTTCAAAACTTGAAGACACTCCATTTTGACTGATCAAGAGGTTGAGGCTTTAAAGAGGATGGAAACACTACTTGAAGAATCTCGGAAGGAACTAGTAGCTTTTAATATACTTGCATGAGCACTTAGTTACTTAGCCTTTTTTTTAGCACAATTGATGTAAAAGAACATTTGACTACCGCATATGCAATAAACGTTGTTCTTTATGAATTCTCCTTGTGCATTCTCTCTCTTTTTTTATTCTTCGAATTGATGCCAACTTCAAAGAAAAATTATATTACATGCCCCCAACAATTGAGTGGAATAAACTTACTTAAGCTGATGAGTAAAACTGGCTGTCTTAATAAATTAAACTTGAAAGCATGCTTGAACTTGATAAATCATCCATAATTACTCTAATGATTTGATTGAACTAAAGAAGTAAATCATCCCAATTTGCTCCAATAATTGAACTTGGGAAATCTTTAAAACTTGTTCCAATGATGTGCTTGAACTTAGCAAGCTATCCTAACTCATTCCAATGATGTGATTGAGCTTTAGGAAGTAAGTCATCCAAATTTGCTCTAATGATATGATTGAACTTGGGAAGTCATCCAAACAAACCTCCCCTTTTTTTAGTGATGTGACTGAACTTGGGAAATAACTCCTAACCTGCCTATGTACCCCAATAAGGGGATCAAGTCATTATGTAGTTCAAAGTAGACATTTTTTTAGTAGGGTGCCGTTCACAGTTTATACTCATGCAGGTCAGGAGTAACTGCTGTTTCATGGATAATATCACTTCAAAAACTTGCCATTTATGGGTTCTATGCGCAATCCATCTCTATCAACTAACTTGTAAGCACCATTGGTGTAGACTTCTTTTATCACATATGGACCATTCCATTTTGACATGAATTTACTTCCCATTCGCTAGGTGATAGTAATAGGCCTTCTTACTACCAACACCAAATCTCCAACTTGAAAAGATCAAGGATAAACTTTTTTGTTGAATGCCCTCATCATATGTGCTTGATAACATTTAAGCTGTTGTTGTGCTTCAAGTCTTTTCTCATCAAATGCTTTCAATTCCTCAAGTTGAAGACGAACATTGTCTTCATCAATGAGTTCTTCTTGAATTGCTATACAACATGAAGGTATTTAACTTTCAAAAGGGAGAGTAGCTTCAACCCCATAAACTAATGAATATAGAGTGGTCTGGGCAGCAGTCCAATAAGTTATCTGATATGCCCAAAGAGCTTCTCCAACTTTTTGTGCCAATCCCTTTTAGATTTTGACACTACTTTCTTTAGCAAATTGCATAAAGTTTTATTGAATGCTTCTACTAAGCCATTTGCAGTTGCATTGTATATCGAGGAATTATATTGCTTGAATCCAATTTGTGCACAGATTTCATCCATCAACTTATTATAGAAAGGTTTCCCATTATCAGTAATGATGTAACGCGACACTCCATATCTAAAAATCAAATTATGTCGAATGAACTCCATAATAGTTTTTTTCTTTACTTTCTTTAGGGGGATTACCTTTGCCTACTTGGAAAAATAGTTTGTAGCTGCTAATATGTAAGCATGACTAGCCAATGACTTAGGAGTAATAAAACCTACAACATCAAGACCCCATGCATCAAATGGTTATGAAGCAACTGTGGGATGTAAGAGTTCAGAAGGCCAATGTATAAAGTTAGCATGCATCTGACAAGCTTCACACCTCTTCGCGTAATTCATACAATCTTTAACCATAGTAGGCTAGTACTATTCTATCATTTTAATCTGAAAACGAAGCTTAGGAACCAACTGGTGAGCTCCATAGACTCCAAAATATGCCTCAACTATAGTTTTGATTACTTCTTCGCCAGTCAAGTAGCATTGATAAGTACCTTTATAAGATCGACGATACAAAACATCTTTGTACAAAATGAACCAAGATAACCTTTGATGCACCTTTGTCCTATGGTAAAGGTCTTACGGTAATTTTCCATGCTTTAGATACTCAATTAGTAATGTCCTCCAATCTTCATCTTCACTAATTGAGACTGATATGGCATTTGATTCCTCACGGTCAAGCTGAATTGGTGAAGGCACAATCCATTTATTACACACTGAGATATTTGTTGTTTTTTCCTTAGAAAGGGCTAAAGTGGTAGCCAAGTTAGCTAATGCATCTGCCATCCTATTTTCTTTCCTCGGGATGCGACTTAAGATAATACTTTCAAATGTCTTTAACAAACAAGAGGCTAATTGAAAATAAGGAATCAAATATTCCTTTTTAACCTCATAGACATTTAAAAGCTGATTGATGATCAGTTTTGAATCACCATAAACTTCAATTTCTAAAATTTTCATTTCCAGTGCCAATTGAAGTCTAATAATCAGCGCTTGATATCCTGCAACATTATTAGAGCATAATTCATTTAACACTACAGAATATGTCAAAACTTGCTTTTCTAATGAAATAAAGATGATCCTTGCCCCTCTCTATTAAATCGAGCTACTCCATTAAATAACATTGTCCATGTCGGCAAGATCTCAATGAAAAGGGAATTTTCATCAGGTAATTCATCAGATACTTCCCAGTCCACAGAAAAGAGGTGATCTGCTAAGAAATTGGCAAGAGCTTGTCCTTTAACTACTTTTTAAGGAACATAGGTGATCTCATACTGATTGAATACAACCAACAACTTAGCCAATCGTCCTAAAAGCACTAGTCTTGACATTACAAACTTGACAGGATCAACACATAAAATGAGTCGAATAGAATATGCTTCAAAATAATACTTCAACTTTCTAATTGCACAAAATAGGGCAAGGCAAATTTTCTCAATAGAGGAATATCTCAACTCATTTTCACTTAAGGCTTTACTCAAATAATATAAAGCTTTCTCCTTTTCTTCATCATTTTCTTGAGCCATTAGAGCACCAATTGACCATTCTTGTGTCATAATGTATAATATCAATGGTTTTTCAGGTGTACGAGCTCCCAAAACTGGTGGATTTATGAGGTATTTTTTGATGCTTTCAAAAGCATTTTCACACCTTTTATCCCATATGAAAGGGGCATCTTTCTTCATCAAGTGATTAAATGGTTGGCATCTTCCAGCTAAATTTGATATGAATCTTTTTATAAATGCGAGACTGCTTTGTAAACTACGTAATTCTTTAAGATTCATTGGTGGAGGCATCTTCTGGATAGCATCAATTTTGGCATGATCAATTTCAATTCCATGATGTCGAACTATGAAACCAAGAAACTTGCCAGATGTGACACCAAATGCACACATGAGCGGGTTCATCTTCAAGTTGTATTTTCTCAATCGATCAAATACCATATGGAGATCTTCCAAGTGATTATCTCTATTTTTAGTCTTCACCACAAGATCATCAACGTAGCATTCTACCCTTGTGTGTAATATGTCATCAAAAATATTTTGTATAACTCGTTGATAAGTCGCACCTGCATTTTTCAACCCATAAGGCGTCACTTTGTAATAGTAAATACCTTTTGGTGTGCAAAAAGCCATACACTCCTCATCTTGTGGTGACATTCTGATTTGATTATACCTGAAGGATCCATCCATGAAAGATAAAGCTTCATGTCCAGTGGTTGCATCTACCATGAGTTCAATAATAGGTAATGAAAAATCATCCTTTAGACATGCCCTATTCAAATCTTAAAAATCAACACAAATATGTATCTGGCCATTTTTCTTCTTAACTGGCACAATGTTAAAGATCCAAGTTGGATATTTAACTTCCCAGATAAATTCTGCATTAATAAGCTTGTTAACTTTAGCTTCAACTAGAGAGACGAGATCTGAGCTAAGCACTCACTGTGATTGTTTTATTGGACGAGCCCCATGTTTTATGCCAAGGTGATAGATTGCAACTTTTGGATCTAATCCTGTCATTTCTTTGTATGTCCAAGCAAATACATCCTTGTATTCACTCAAGATTTTGAAATATTGTTCTTCTTTTTCTGGATTTAGAAGCTTGCTAACAAATATAGGATGGGGCTCTACTATCGTGCCAAGATTCAACTCTTTGAGCTCATCAATAGTCGTTTGTCCACCATCTTCAAGTTGTGAAGGAGCTTTTAGGACTTTATCTTTAGGACTTTCTGAATTAGGCTCTTCATCAACAGCGATATGATTACATGTGTGACATTTTCTTCATCAAATAGTTGTTTAATCTCATTAACTTTCATTCTCTGGAATGTGATACTCTATTTTAATGCTCCATCTGCTTTTGAAATTGGGACAGGCAGCATTATCCATGTTGGGTAGTTTGTAGCTTGTATAAAATCACTTGCCACCAATCTATTAGATTCTTCAAGACACAGATCATGCGACGCAAGATTTAGCTCCTCTTTAACACTTGTGTAATTGGAGCTGATGGTGATTTCCACTTCATCTTCATTTGTACCACTCTTTTCACATAGATGTTTTATGATGCGCTGCTTTATTTTCATAAGTTTGTTCGTTTTGATAACTAAGATTGCAGATCCAACTCCATTCAATTGGGATAAATGAAGAGTTTGACTGTCATTTTTTTACTCCAACATATCAATTTTATTATCAACATTTCCTTTTACAGTATTATTTCTAAGTCTGTTGAACACATAACCTCTCAGACGTGGACCTTTATTAAATCTATTTTCATCTTTAACACCAAGTTTTTTAAAGATAGAAGGATGAGTAATCAGAGTACTGAGATGATTAAATATAGAAAACTTAATGATTATTTTATTTTTGCTCTTCTTGTTTCACATGATCTTCTATAGAAATATGCTGGACATTAGCACATTATCTTTTTTGATCACACGTATCTTAACCAGTTCTGCAACTTTGAATCTCAAGCTAACCCTTGACTGTTCAACATAAAATCCTTATCTCCTTAGTTTTTGTTGTGCTTCACTGAGTTCATGAACTTTTTCTCAAGTCAACTCAGGTTTAAGATCACTTAGATTGGATGGATTAACAAAGTCATAACTGGATTTTTCAAGCAACTTATATGCCTCAGGATCAAATGTCCCCTCAAATTCTTTGTGGGAAACCCTTGCAATAGATGATCTATTATGGATTGATGAGCTTATAACAACAATAGGCATGGTGAAGTCCTTCCTCAGAGTTTGACAGTTGCTTGATTCTACCACCTTTAATTGGCCTTGAGCAGCATCATTTGACTCAATACATACTCCAACTGGAATTTTCTTATTCTCTTGAGATGGTTGCAGTGTATATCAAAATTTTAGTAAGTTGGAATCATCACTACACTCACATTCTTTGCTCGTCAAAACCTCAGTAATTGTTAGTTTACTGAAATTTTTAGAATAATCTTGTCTCCCTTCAATGAAGTGGTTGCCTGGAGCCTTTACAGGTTGCACTTCACTTACTGAGTTAAGATTCAGATAAAATTTAGCAACAGTGAAGTATGATTCAACTTCAGTAAATGGCTTCACATTTGTATCAACTTTCATAACTTCTCAATTTTTTGAATGCTTGAAGCATTGATGGAGAGTGGAAGGTATTACTCTATTTTCACAAAGCCATGGCCATCCCAAAAATATATGGTAAGAAGTCCTTGCATCAATAACATGGAATAAAGTACTTACTTCTAACTCCCTAATTATGAGGTCTAGACGAATCATACCAATGGCTCGTTGGCCTCCTTAATTGAAACCTTATATAGTTAGGCAACTATGTGAGAGATCCTCAACAAAAATCCTAAAATTCTTCTTGGTGGATTTTGGCATGATATTAATGGTAGATCTTCTATAAATGAGTATGCGGTTAACCTTTTGCTTTTGCATGAATCTTGAGATAAAAAGTGGCCTATTGTGAGGTTTTGATCCCAATAACAAATCCTTATCCATAAAAGCAATAGCCTTACAACATTAAGTGGAGTGTTGCTCTTTAGTTTCACAAGATATAGCGTGCATTGCTTCAACCCTTTGATCAAAGAATCTAGTAGGAAAATAATCTTTTAAAGTCACCTGAATCTTTTTGTAACTTGCAAATAAATTTTTCAGTTTACTATTTGTAGCCTTTAAACTCTTCGTCGTCCTTGGCTGAGGGCGTTTGGCCATATGCGAGGCCTTTAATGCTTATAGATGAGATTGATTGACACATCATTTTCTCCTTCGTCGATATGTCACAAGAGTCCATCCATCACCATCTTTAGTTTCAATAGTAAAACTTGTTTCCAGCTTAGTCATTTCATCAATGAATTAAGTCTCTACTAGCACTGGGTCTAAACTTCCAAACTGAAGCATTATTGATGCCCCCACAAGTGAAGATGAGAAAACGCTGTTTTTGCTGGCAACACATATGGTATCTACTATGGTTATAGCATAGCAAGGTTCGATTCAACAACATCTTATGTATCAAGAATTATCTTTCTGTCTCTTGCCAATGCCATTACCTTATCCTTGAAGATAAAGCATTTCTCTATTGGATGCCCGATAATTCAATGATACTTGCAATATTTTGGATCACTTATCTTTCCAACTTCTTTAGGATATTTTGATTCTAGTAGGTCAATCAACTTCTTTGTCAATAATTCATCAAAAATATGAGAAACATCAAAATTTGGAAATGGATACTCTTTCTCCTGCATTTCGTTCAGTATTTTCTTGCTTGTTGGGATATGTAGATCTTTATTTTTCTCAACAACCTTTTTGTTACTTGTAGGAATTTTTATGGAGGCTATCTTGATCTCCATGGATTCCTTAGTAGCAATTTTGCCATATTTTTCACTTTTCTTTGAATCTTTTGTTTCTTTCTTTCTTCTAGCCTTCAATAGAAGTTCCAACCCCATGATTAGCAATACTAAGCTCCCTGTTGTAGGTACGAGTGGCTAATTTTTCAAAAATATGAGGCTTGATTCCTTGAAGAATGGAGAGAAGTCCCCAATGCATATCTTTGCAGTTTAGACTTAATGCATGCCAATGATTGATGTAGTCTACTACTGGCTCATTTTTCAATTATTTTACATTGGTAGTTCAATCATGCTCACAGTTTGGTGCATACTGTAGAAGCGATTCAAAAACTCTCTTTCCATTTGATCCTAACTATCAATAGATTTAGGTTCTAAGTTAATATACCAGTCAAAGGTATTTCTTTTTAATGATTGTATAAATTGCTTCACAAGAAGATCATCGTATGTTCCTGCATTGTTGCATGTCTTATGAAATGGGCCATATGCTGTTTTGGATTTCCTTTCTCATCAAACTACTAAAATTTTGGTGGTTGATATCCCATCGGCATTCTTAATGAGTCAATCCTCTTTGTAGAAGGCTTTGAATACATAATAGAACTTGGAGAAGGCATGCCATACTAAGCCCTAATAGTGTTGGTGATCATGTCCTATAATTGTTGAACAGACAATGTAGCAATAGGAGTTGCAGAGTGGTTGATCTTTCTGTCAACTTCTCACTTGTAAGGCATCTCCTCAACTTGTTTATGCACCATTGTATGGCCAAGGGCAGATTGATAATTGTATCTAAATCTTCTAAGATGAGAGTATTCCTGCTTGTTCATAAGTTGTGCGATTTGTTGATCTTTTTCTTTCACAATCTTTTGGAGGTCCGCTATGGCTTGAGCTATCTGAGCAAGTTGTTTATCCATTGTTGCCACTCTAATTGCTATAGCAGGCAATTCAATAAAAGATAATGCCTTAGGATTCATTTCCCTTGGACTTCTAGAGTCAGAATCATCAGATGGAATGAAATCAGTATTCTTGCCCCCAGTCATAGGTTGATTAATAGATTCAGCAGTAGGGTCAGCAGTAGCAGCAACATCTCTCCTAGCCAAGGCGAGTTGGTTCCTCTTAGGTGCCATTGAGCAGTTGCAAATATCTTTAAAATTTGAATGGGGGAAAGAGATGAGGGATAGATTTGAGTTCCACTAGGCGTGCCACAAATTTGTTCACACAATTTTGTTGTCTACAAAATTGAATCACAAGACAAAGAAAAATAATGGACAAATTAAATTTATATTAAAAAATATATGAGAATTATAATTTATCATAGAAAAATATAAATTCCAGAACAAAACTAATCCCCTGATTCTTCTCCTAATAATTTAATCCAAGGGCTTGAAGCTTGTTATTGGATATATGGTCTAGTATCCTTTAACTTGGTAAAAGACACTACAAAATTTCTTTGAAACTCGAACCTTGACTCCGAGATCAAAGGACTTGATGACTTGATGCTTTGAAGAGGTATAGGAACTTCACGGTAGCAATATGTTGTCACAGCAGAAACTTGAAGACTTGAGTCTTTGACTTGGGAATATGTTAATATGAGAATATGAAAATTTGTGAGAGTCTCTAATCATTCCTTTATATAGGTGTTCAGTAGGAGACTTTGAAATAATTTGAACACATTTAACAGTTATCTCTTTAATTCATATTAAAAGATAATATCAAATGTTCTTGACCTGATTAGTCTCCATACATAAGTATGCCACGTGCCCCAACTTGATTAGCTTGAAATTGTTAGGCCACCAGATTTGATTTGATTGACATGATACACCTTCATCTTGACATTTATCAACATTTGATTTATAGAATAAATATTAGAATATTAATTAAAATTAACTATTTATTATTTAGAATTTAATTTAATAAACTCTAATATATAAATAGAAAATTTTAAATTAATAACTAATATTTATTTATACATATCATTTTTCAATTGGCCCAAAAATTAAGTTGTCTACAATGAGTAACAGTTAGAAACACTAGAATTATTGATACCAAGTTTAGCTCTAACTTTGGAAGAATTGCCTTTGAATGTATTTGAGATATATGATCTCAAATGGACAATAGTGATGTAGTTCATTCCTCCTTTCACAATCATAGGTTGGTGAAGAATCATTTATTGATTTGCAACAAATGCAGTCAGTTAGTAGATTAAAGAGTTTAACTTTGTTTGCCAAATTAAAAAGTAAGCACACTAACCTTAACTAAGACAAGTCCATTTAACCTTCTTATAATTTGCACCTTTCTATGAGGCATTTCAATTTTAAAAAAATAAAATAATGTAGTCATTATAAAGATGATTATGAATCATAATTTGTAAACTTAATTTCAAAAACATATGATTTATCCATAATGGTTGCCTTCTTTTGCATAGGTTCATTGGACAATAGAGCTTAAGTTGCTTCCACATTTTCATGAATAGATTGTAATGTTGCTTCTTCACAGATAGCTTGTGATCCTTTTGTTGGAGTAATTTCGTCAGAACCTTAGTTCAAATTATATTGTTTTTCTTTTCTTACATGCTTTGTATTTTGATTTTTACCTCCACGAGCTCTATATTTTTTTGTATTTTAACTCCTATAAACCTAGCTAATGTCGATTAGAAGATGTAAGGGGTTCACCTAGCCATCTCTTACTCATCCTGTTGAGCTTACCGACTTTTTCTTTGTATAAATATGATGGTTTTCTTTAAAAATTAAAAGCCAAAATTTGGTGGATTTTAAGGTGTGCCAATACATTATTGTGAATAAAAATGTGAATTTTTTATGACAAGTGCCTTAAACCTAAACCTCTTTAGATGATTAAGTTAAGTGTAGTAAACTAACATGTCTAAAATTCTCTCTCGAATTGATTGTGAAATCTTTTTAGTTACTAAATTCAATGTGAGTATTATCAGTCTTTGAAATGCTTTTGAAGATAGGAATAGAAATTTAGTGAGCCTACAAGAAAACACTTTAACCGAATTCAAAACTAAGTGGATTGAGTGGTAAATGAAAATTGAAAGTGCTTGAGGAGCCAAATAACTTAGTAGCAAAAAATTGCTTGAATTAATAAATAGTAATTGATTAGATGAGTTGATGTATGTTGTGCTTACAATTGCATTGATTTAAGTAATATAATCATGATACATAAAATTGAATCCTAATAGGTCTTTGTTTTGTTAGGAATAAGGCTTATCTCTTGATACTCCAAAATCTCCAAGAATCTTCTGTTCATCTCCTAAAAAGGCTAGTATAATATGAAGACTTAGCTATTGGCATCAGTCTGGCATTTTTTTTTTTATTATGTGGGCTTTCGAGTGGATTGGGCTTATCAGTATAACCTTATAGTCTTGTGGTTTTAGACTTGCATTTCTTTGGGGGCTCTTCATGAATCTTAAAGGTAGGCCGATCTTCCAATCACTTATGCGTGGATGCTAATAATTAGTAGGATGCTTAATCTAGAGAAACTTACTTTGGTACAAACAATTTCTCATAAAGTTTGATCAAATTTTCAATTAGATTAGACTTAAGATATAAGATGTGAGATTGGGCAAGAAGTCATTTTTAATATAGTATTGTTTAAAAATGGTGATAATGGGCCTAATAGAGGCATCTTTTGAAATGTGACTCTTTGTTTCCTATTGTTCATATTGATCAGGCGCATCAGTTAAGGTGAAATTTCATCATGCTCATTTTTCTATTCCTAATAATTGACTTACTCCACTAATTCCACCCATTTTCCATTTAATACTCCTTTCACTAAAGTAAAGTTTTGTGGCACAAAGTTAAGCATATGTGGGAGGGTGAATTATACTTCTTCAACTTTTTATACATCGCGAAATGATTTTAGGAACCATTGCTTCCTAATCTTGTAGGTTCAATACTTACAACACTTAAACAAATTATTAATTAGCAGTAGTGTAATAAACATTGTACATCACAATAATCAATAAGTAATGAGCAAAAGTAAAGAATAAAGCAATTGAAGAACATTAGGAATTTTAAAAAGCTTCGAATCAAACCACCATACTACTCTACCAAAGCTTTACAACTTAGGATTTTGGGAAAATTTGTTATGTCAATCTTTTATAGGACAAAATCTAATTTGTTACATAGATTTTTCCAAAAGCAATCCTTACCTAGATTTTTGTGGGCATAACCCTAACTCAATCTTTTATGGTACAGAAGGAACAAATCTTGACTTTTACACGCTAAGTCAAAACCTTGGTTCATTAAAGTGTAAAAGAACTCAACATTGACTTTTTCAAGCTCAGGCAACAACCTAATCATTTATGGTACAAAAAGACTAAACCTTGACTTTTGCAAGCTTGGTCAAAACCCAGCCTTTTATATGATTAAGATGGAACCTGTAACAAGTGCTTCATGAGGAAACAAATTCCTTTGACACTCTAACAACTTTTTATGGAATAAAGTTCAAACCCAACTTTTTTGTCTCAATTCTAACTTTTGACTAGTGCATCCTAAGGAAACAAATTCCTTCAGCACATAGACTTCATGGATATGTCTTAAACAGAAATAGAGCATCTCAAGAAAATGAATTCTTTCAACACTACAACTTTATGGATAAGTCTTAAACTTATTTGATGAGTACAGTGAGCAGAGAGGCTATGTTTATTCAATAAATTACACTATTGAGCTTAATAGCATGAACCTGTAACCTAAGCAAAAGCATTAAGATGCCAGAAGGTTGAACTAAATAGGTTAGTCTTTCTTGGTTGTGGGGCAATAGAGGGTGAGGAGCTCACTCTGTTGGTAGAACAAAAGGTGTCTATTCATATACTTATAGAAGAGAACTTCTAGAAAAATTAATAGGAAGTTATTTAAATAATGCATAATCTTTAAAAACGATGAATGATGTCAAATTTAAATGTTACGGTTTTTTCAACCGAACAAATTAATACCACTTTTACTTGCAAAAACTAACTACAATCTACGGTTATGGAATTGTCTTACCATTTTAAAGTAAACATAATTTTCAAAGAAAATGAGAAATTATATTTAATTATAAAGACATTTTTTAATTATATAGCAATCATGCCATAATTTTTGAGAAAATCAAACGAGAGATGTGCATCAGGTTTATTGTATTTCACACATAACTAATCTAATAAATTAAGTCCACAAGGATAAAAAGGTAAAAATAGACTAAAATGTCCCAATAGTTTAAATGAATAAATAACTAAAAAGGCTATAGAACCCAATTGCCTATGCCCACTAAGATGGGCATCAAAATCTTAATGTGGCGAAGTCCATTAAAAAAAAGACTATATATACTAAGCTAATGTTAAATTGGACACAAAAATCATTTACAAAAATTCAAGAAATGAGAACTCTCCACACTACATTTTAGAGAAAAAAAACCCCAAAAATTGCTTACTACCAGAAAGGACTATAGCTCCATTTTTTAGTCATATCATCTTAGCGCCATCTGTGAGAACTCTTATTCATAGCTTGAGACTCCAACAATTAGGTGATTCCAAGGTTGGAGAACATATAGAATCACTAGCTTGAGATACAACACATCTTGGAGCTCACCCTATAAATGCAACTAATATCGGAGAAAATGCCCGCACAATAGGCACCACCCTTAAAGAACTAGTTCTGCAGATGGCTTAGGTAGCATTGAAGGTTTTATTGGAGAACACCATTGCTCAAGCTGCAGCCAAAATGATCGTCTAATATGTTAAGGACTATCACTCTCGATAGTAACCACAGTCTTCTTGTCGAAGCCGTTGGGCTTCATTGTTCTCAGAAAAGACAAAGCAGAGGATCAACTTAGAGCAAGATTCTAGTACTCTTTCTTTACCTCCACAAATGGACACACACTCATCTCATTAGGCAAACTTCTCTCGATGACTGCCCACTACTACTAGAGTCCATGCTCATTTACTAGTGCGACAACCCTTATGAGGAGTTGGAAGCCAATACATTCCCTTAGTTGTCACACTTTTGCGACGTAGCCTTTTCTGCTCGCTGTTTTGGTTGAGATGCTTTCTCGTAAAATGAATATAACTAATCTTCCAGAGATTGATGGCACGATAGATCTACAAGAACATCTAGACAACTTTCTAATAAGGATGGATTTTTACAATTTAAGTGAAGTAGCATATTGTATGGTGTTCTATACCATGCTCACCAAGTGTGCCTTGACATGGTTCAACCAAATACCAATTGGAACTATCACAAGCTGTGAATAGTTGGCACAATGCTTCCTCAACTATTACAAAAGAGAGTTTTTGAGGCTATTCGTTTTACCTTTAAAAGTTTAAAAATTGCCTCTAATACATATGGAGGCATTTAGATAAAAAGTATCCATAGCTATAGTCACGAATTATACATAGGCTATTTTATAGATTGCCTTTATATAAAATAATACAAGCAATTTTTTATTTTTGGGGGGCTATTTTACCATTGTTTGTGGGCTATCCCAATATATACTAACCTTTTGATTGCTTAGCTTGCAATTGATCATTAAAAATGTCTTCCTCAAGCATTTCTTCCAATTCATCATAATCTAGCTCTCCATTTGGTGCTTCATCAACTACCCAAAACTCTACCTAGTCAATGCACTCATAATCAATTGGATCATAGGGTCTTTTCTTTGCACTAAGACTACAAAGTATAGCAAAAATATAAAATTAAAATTTATAGTGAAAACTACATAAATCAACTAAGAGAACATTAAAGTAACAATTAAATAAACAAAAACAAACTTCATACCAATGTTGCAAACGCAAATATAGCAAACAAAGATAAGATCATTAAGTCTAGCATGCTTCAATCTATTCCTTTTTTGTGTGTAAATATGCTCACACACACTCCAATTATGCTCACAACCGAATGAAAATGAAGTTTGACTTAAAATCTTAATAGCAAGCTTTTGCAAGTTTGGTGCATCAAAACCAAACGCCCTCCACCATTCATCTAAAAATTATTAAATATAAATGTTAGAATAAATATTATAAAATAAATAAGAAATTTTAAGTTCCTTAACTAATTAAAAATACTAACTTGGATGAGTACTTCTTGAATTCTTCAAAGGCAATGCTCTCCTAAAACCTTTTTAATGCTCCTAAAACATGGTAATTTCCTCCATCGCAGTAGTCACATTCGGAAGATATATGTCAATGATATCAAAAAGTCCTTTCATCACCTCAAGACTTTTGGAAGGATTTTTTAGATCCTATTGGAAAATAGGATTTAACCAAAAGGCAATGATGCTTCATACGCATCATTTTGTCCCTCCTTGCATTGATTTTGTTAATGTATTCACCATAATACCTCTCTTTATTATGAAATAATTCTTTTATGCCTTTAATAACCCTCAACATACCCTCACACACATAACCTAGTGAAGATTTCTCATCAGAATCACAAATGCACATCAATCTCATGATCAGGTCCATGATCTTTGAAATAATTAACTGATTATTCCAAAACTTCTCATCTAAAATAATTTGTTTAACTTCCTTTGCTTTAGTCAAATTCAAAAAAATTTTAAATCCTTGACTTGTAACCATTGCTTGCAAATGTTCTTTGTGGTCATAAAGACTTTTTAAAGTTGTGAATGTTGTGCCAAAATGGGTGCCTCCCATGTGAATAATTTCTATCCTACTCAGCCTTTTCCTCAACCAAGCATGAGGCCACTCATGATTGTAAACAAAAACTGTAATCTTTGAAGCACATTTCACCAACTAATTAACAAGAGGCATCTTAGATAGGTCTTTCATAATTAAACTAACGCAATAAGCAGCACAAGGAAACCAACATATTGATGGATACTTTCATAAAGCACTCTTCCAACACTTTTGTAATTGCTTGCATTATCAGTAACCACATGCACAACATTTTTAAGACCCACCATTTCAACAATTTTAGCAAAAAGATTGCACAAACTCCTAGCATTTGCCTCTATACTTGAAATATCAACAGATTTAATGAGCAGAATCCCAGTGGAACAATATACAAAGAAATTAATCAAAGATATATACCTTTATCAGTCCAACCATCAACCATAATTGTACAACTAGTCCTAACCCGCTTAGTATGAAAATAATCAACAATCAACTAAGCTTGTGTTTTAGCTACTCTAAGTAAATAAACCTTAGAGCATAATAAATAGGTCCAATATAACCATAGCCCATGGTGGCTATCTTATTAATTGTCAGCTGAAAATGGGGTGAATTCATAGCATTTAATGGAATAACACTATCATAAATTCATAGAGTAGTAGCCATATCAGTTTCATGCCATTTTTCTTGGCTTTGCATGCTTGTATACTAGGTTGGGATGAATCAATTCTAGCCTTACCTTTCATATAGTTTTCTATATTATTAGTTCTCATTCTTTATTACTACCTACTTTTTTATCTCTTGAATGTGGAATCTCATGAATATCATCTTCCTCATAATGATGCACATTATCAAAAATTTCAATATTTACTTTTTCATCTTGATTAATTTTTGCTAAGTTGTTTTCATTTCAAAATGAACTTCAGAAGTTACTTTAGGACATGGTCTCATATTACCAGTTATGCTAGCAAGATGTTGCTTCACTTGATTAATTCCCCATCTAGAAATTGGTTGATTGCAAAATTGGCATATAATTGTCTAACCTTTCCCACTTTTCCATGGTTCTTCATAGCAATATTTCCATGCCAGGTCTAACATTCACCTTGGATTTGAAGTCTGGCCATTAAATGTTTGATCCATTGATTGGGATTCCATAGGCAAAGTTCTATCAACACCATACATGTCTTACAAATTCAATAAAACATGGTGAAATTAAGCTATGATTTGATTGAATTTTCTTAATAATTAATTTAAAAGCAAATACCATTTCTAATGATACAAATTAGAACAAACTGCAAATTTACTTGAACTAGCAACTAAAGAAACCAAAGTAACGATTAAAAGGCACTAGAGCATTCTTGATGATGATTAGCTTATTTAAGTCACGTGCCTCACTTTTATCCATGGCACTTGCTTGAAATTTCGCAAGCCATTTATCTTATCTTATATGTTAGTTGGGAGATTGAAATATTTTGTGATTGCTTAGTTGAGCTAAGGAAACTCTATGGAACCATGGCTATTTAGCTTTAATATATATACATGACCTCATATGGGGTTCAAACTTGAGTAAATCATAAACCTATTTATGTGAAGTTCTTATTTTATTTCAATTGAATCCATACGCATTCTTAAAGAAACAAAAAGAAACAACAAATGAATAATAAACTTGAAAAGTGTCTTTTTTAAAGCTTAGATCTTAATTTTTGAAGCTTAGTTCTTGAATATATGTTTGGAATTTGATGTTTGGAGAGGGTTTGAATGAGAAAATGGAAGAAAAAAGAAAGGGAAAGAAGAAGATTGAAAACCCAATTTGAAGTATGTTGTTTGTACTTGCTTCTTGGTGGTGGGTTTTTGACTTTTTGTTGGTAAGTTTTAGCTTAAAGGTTTTTATTTGTTTAGTTTTTAGTTTTTTAAAAAAAAACTAGTAACCAATTTAAAATAAAATTAATTAAGCAGTTCAATTGATTTTTTACTTGTTTGTATTGGTTTGCTCCAGTTTTTTGACAAACTGGTTTCAACTATCAAACTAAATCGAAACCTTGGCTAGTTCCCGATCAAATTGGTTGGTCAAGTGTGATTTCTCAAACATTAGGCAAACATAAGATACATGATGAATGAAGCAACAATAATAATAAGAAGTGGAGAGATCATGGGTATAATCCTCTTTGGACTTTTGTCGTCTAAAATCCATTTACAGCCCTTAATATGAAATCTTGACTGTCATATTATAGTAAAGCCTCATCAAGTACACTTATTAGAAGACGACGGATGACCCGAAGAAGCAAAAATTTGACAAGTGTTATTGCTTCTACTATGACCACAAACACATTACAAGGAGTGTAGACACCTAAAGAATGAGATTAAGAGGCAAATTAGAAAGGGCACCTCAAGGAATATATGGCATAGAGGCAGAGTAGTCCTGAGAAAGGGTCCAGGAGTTGGAAAAAGTGAGGAGCGCCAATGACAACTTGATGATTATTTAGAGCCTAAGGTCTTACAACATCAATGCAACTAGGAGAACTTGCTTATAGCAAGCATCATCTTGGTGATTTTAGAAGGGCAATTGGAGAGGGCTCCTCAAACACAAGAAAGATGGGGGTGTGAGAAGTAAGGCAAATGTAAGCTCATTCAATTGATCCCATGTTAGGAATTCATGGAGTGCGTCCCCTAATGCTCTGTATCACCTTTGGAGAAGAAGACATAGAGCCCATATAGGAGATCATAATAATGCATTAGTGATTTCCTTATCTCCTACCAACTTTTTAGTAAAGAAGATATTGATAGGTAATAGCAACTTAACTAACATACTTTTCATGACATATTCCTCTGGCTTGGAGTAGATAATGCCAAATAGCAAAAGATCAACACTCCTTTAGTAATATTTATTGGCGAACTCATGGAAGCATTAGGAAAAGTCCCTTTACCTCTCTTTCTGGGCATACATCCCTTATGAGTCATGAAGAATGTGAGTTTTTGGTGGTCAAGACTCCCTTAGGTGTATAACATTATCTTAGGGAGACATATCTTAAATTTTCCAAGCAATAACATTGACATACTACATGAGTTGAAGTTTCCATGCTAAATAGAACAAGTAAAGCTGTTGCCAATTAGTATGCCATGAGAAAATACTATGCTAGCATCTTAAAGAACATAAACACTCTTGCCACTAAGACTAATCAAGCAAATGAGTTGAAGGACAGCAAGACAATAGATAAGGAAAAAGGCATGATCTGTGATGCTAATGTCAAGGTGATACTTGTGCTAAGACTGCCCCTTAGCATGGTTGAGCACCCCACCCTCGATGCCTTTGTTTTCTTATGTTCCTTTGTTAATCTATGATTAGTAATTAGTTAATCTACAATTAATAATTAGCAATTCTAAAGAATCATTGAGACAAAAAAAATTATGAAAAAATATAAGTCTTATGCATAATGCAAAATGAGATATGCCTCAACCTCAATAGGACATGTAAGTCCATGCACTTGCGTCTAATGTATACTTAATCATTGCAAGATCTTAAAGTATTTTTTACATGAAGTGATATAAGCAAAACACTAAGTCCTTTAGAAAGAACCACTATATACTAACATCAAAAAATACTTTATGAGATTAGAGACTTAGCAGGGCCTATGCAGTTACCTAATGAACAAACCGCTTTCTAAAGAAAGCAAAAGTTATACTAGAATTGTGATACCTACTAATAATCATATAAGGTCTCCCAAGCATGAAACATCCAAATAAAACTTTGTAAGTCATTCATTGAGCACAAAGTTTCCCCAAAAGTTCTAAGTGATTCCTTAATAGATGGATCAACCAAAAGAACAAAAGTGATGACATATGGAAAGGACCAATTGTCCTAAAAAAGACTTGACAGTTAGGCAGCCAATGGGTACCTTACACGTAGTGCTCAACGGGGCACTTAATTAGCAATTACCTTGATAGTTATCCCTGAAGTAATAGGCAACTCCTTGACAGCAGCACTCTCACTATTGCACCTTTATCTCCTTTAAACCTTGACTCAACTTGGACCCTAACTCGTATTAGATCCCATTTCCCTATTATCAAAAAGTGATTAATAAAAGTTAACTAATTAATCATCTTATTAAAAATAAGGCAAGGTAAAAATTAAAATTAGACCTTATATTATGTTTTCAACTTGAAAATAACTTTTCAAATTAAAAATAGAGGGCTTAGCAACATGATAAATTAAGTCCACAAGGTTAAAAAGTAAAAATAAACTAAAAGGGCCTAGTGGATTAGATGAATAAATAACTAAAATGTCTAAAAAGCTCAATTAACTAAGCCCACTAAGAAGGGCATCTGATGTGATTAAATGTAGGCATAAAGACATAGTAGTAAATTGATAAAATATGATAAATAAATTCTAAAATGAATTAAATTAACTAAATATGCCAAAGAGGAGGTGAGAGAGGCAAATGAGTTGCAACAAGTTGAAAGAGTATGATTGCCCTAATACTCAAAATGGCTGGCTTGTGTAGTGCTACTATCTAAACCTAATGAGTGGAGGATGTGCATTGATTTCACCCCTGCCAATCTAAGAGATCTATTCCCATTATTGGTTATCGATTTTTTAGCTCAATTAGAAGATTAACACAGTTGGAGCTGGGGTTAGCCCTTAAAATGCAACCTGAACAAATGAGGTACGCATGTTGTAGGCAGTAAATCCTAGCCTACTTATGACCAAGGAGACGCTGAGGACCATACTGGAGAGTGATATTCAAGATACTCAGTACACTAAGGAGCACTATCTCTAAGAGTTGCAACAATCCTTAAACTAGAGTTGGGATGCTATTTCTCCCTAATAGATGATCGAGCAAGGAGCTACTTCTGAGCATGATGCCGTTCATTTTCCTTTACCCTAGGAAGGAGATATACATTCTTTACCTAAGGAGGAATTCTTCGTATATGTGTTAGAAAACACTAGAGTTCAAACACAACATTTGACGCTACAACTGCGTGGAGACGTAGGAGGCTAACACTACTCTTTAACGATCACTTTTCTTTGGTATAGCACTTTCTCTTTAACCATCCTAGCAAAAATGCTTCTTTTGGGAGTGAAGATAGTCTAACTACTAAAGTATGATGGCAATGTAAATCTATTGTAGCATTTAGACAACTTTCTAGCAAAGATGAAACTCTACAACTTAAGTAAAGCTATATGCTACAAGTAGTTTTACACTGTGATCATCAAGCATGCCCAAACATGGTTCGACCTAATACCAAATGGATCTATCACTGAATGGGAAATATTGATATACTGTTTTCTTCAAAACTTTCTTGTCAATCACAAATATCCTAAAATAATAGCATCCTTATTTGCCATCAAGGAAAAAACAGCATAGAAGTTAATATAGGCACCAACCTCACTTATTAATCCCACCAAGAAAAACATTAAAAGCCAACACCATGTGAGAAAAGAAGAATTGGATAATTGACCTAAGGCACCTAGAGGAACAAGGACCATAGATGGTGGCCCCATCACACTTCCAAAGAAACCTCAAGCACACAAGAATAAGAAGAGAAAGAAGTAAGAAGTGACGACTCTTCGAGGTACTGCCAAATATAGCATACTAGACCTGGAAGCCACCTCTAAACAAAAGTAAGTCATGAATGTGCAACGTATTATATGGGTGGCACACACACTGCTTACAATGAAAAAAGTAGAGATACTCTAAATTTCTACACTTTAAAACATAACTAGATACCTCCAATGGACATTCGAAGGTTAAGGAAGTATGGATCCTTGGGTTATTATAACTTTCATAACTTTAGCGAGCATACTGTAGAATAATTTTAGAATATGAGGGACCAAATTGAGGCACTGATCTAGAAAGGATACCTTGCTGAGTACGTGGACAAGTAAAAAACTCCTCAAGAAAATAATTCTATGGCAAAGAAGAGAGGAGGTTTGGGAAACCACTTAAATAATGTTTACAATCAAGGAAAAGACTCTATTCTCACTACTAATACGAAGTTGGTCGTAGCAACATGCATCATTATAGTAAACTAGGATATGTAACTAAATACCATGCACCAAGACCATCTTGAAAAAGTTTGCTATAGGCTCTCTTCAGGAGTATAGGGCATCCTAAAAACGTTCACTATACACTCCTTTTAGGAATATAGAGTTTCCTAAAAAATTTCGTTATCAGTTCTTTTCAAGAGTATAGGGTATATTGAAAAAGTCTACTATTAGTGTTGTTTGGAGTATGTGGCAATCATTCTAAATACATTTCACGAAGACCATCTTTGAAGACACTTATGTCATCAAGCAAAGGAAGTTCACCTCGAAGGTGGCAATGCTTCAACACTTAAGAAATATTTGAAGAAAATTCTCCAAGTCCAATTACTATGCACATTGTCATGCACTTACTATGAAGCTTTGCAGAAAATCCATAAGTGTGTTCATCCTCGTTCAGACACTCAATTTATCCTCACATTGAGCATAAAAATACTAACTTTCTTCTCTCAAAGAACTTTACTTCATGAAAGATGAACTAATGAAGACGCTAAGAAGAGGGCTTCATGCCACTTTAAGACAGATTTATTATATGTTATGCTTACCCTCATTCCAATTATGTAAACATGCTAAAGTACCCATTATGCTTGATAACCTAAAAATTTTCTAAGTCTTATAAAATTCCTTGAAGGCATCATGCCACCACAAATCCAACAAGGATAGTTCAAATAAGAGCGACTTAAAAAAAAAAATTATTGCCCCAACATTGGGCACCTGAGGCTTTCTGCAACAAGGTGCCCCAACCCAAGCACTCATTGGGCACCCTAGTATTAGGCACCTAGCATATGTTTGGGATCCCTCTAATGAGGCACTTCATAAGTGCTTGGGTATTTCACAATATGGCACCTTAGGAAGGCCCAAGACTTCCATGATGAGGCACCTCGCAGGTGCTTAGGATCTTTTGCAAAGTGAACACCCAACAAACATCCTATCTAGCACCCAATATGCATCTTAGCAAGACTTGTATGCTCTAGCACTGGCTTTGTGTACACACTTGAATCTGGCATTTAGCATGAACGCTCATGATGCGTTTTTTTTCTAACATTTATAATGATGATCTCATATCTCATAAATCACCAATCGGACACGCTACTCACAATCAAATCCTCAATATTTTGTTTAGGTCTTTAGATGAACACAAAATAACTAGCGTAACGCCTCCTAAGAAAATATGAAGTTAAGAAAATTGTCTAAACCTCAACTTACACCAAAGTTGAGTAAATACAGGTTTACATATTTAATCTAACCAACAAGAGAACATCCAAAAGTCTAATATGAGATTCCTTAGACAATATTTTTTAAGTCATTCATGGATCACAAGCTTATAAGGCATGTCTTTGACATCTTATGAGATATAAGACATAAGACCTTCTTGAGATTCTCAACGTTTGATAAATAGAATTCACCTATGTCCTTAAGTGAAGGCTATATTGAACTTCGCCAGGTCTCTTAAGACATGCCATTAACTCTATATGCACTTCTAATGGAACTGTCTTCCTTCTTCCTCTGCTTAACCAAGGTGAAATTGTTTTCTTTAACTCCTTAAGTGCCAACAAGTCCATCTCCTAGTAGTTCACTTTTTTAGAGAACCTTAGGCTAAGGATATTTACTCAAATTAATATAAAATGGATTTAATAAGATAAATTTAAATTATATTTTCAATGTAAGATTAACAATTTCCCACTGAAAATTGGTGGCTTAGTGATGTGACTAAAAATGTACATAAGGACATTTTGGTAAATTGACTAAAAATGATAAATCAACCTCAAAATTAGTTAACAAGAAAATGAGCTAAAGAGCCCAAAGGACAAGTCAAGCCCATCAAGAGGGCAAAAATGAGCCTAATCCCATCAAGACTAAAAATTATAAATACCAAGTCCTAGAGAGAAACGGGACATAAGAAACTATTAGCTAAAATTTCTTAAAGTGGAAGAACTCTCAAGGAAGGCAGATATCTTTGCACATGTTCTTGAAAAGATGAACCAACACTTACCTGTCTTCCACAAAAGATCTCGCCCCATTTCTGGGCAACATCAACATCAAAACCATAATGCGTTGAAGTCCACCAAGAAAAAAAAACCTATAAGTACTAAGACCTAATATCAAATTGGGCACGAAATTTATTTAAAAAAATTCAAAAATTAAGAACTCTTTGCACCACATTCCAGGGATAGAGAACTTTGAAAACCATTGGCAGCCACAAAGGACCATAACTTCATCTTTGAGCAACAATAACCAATAAAACATATTTATACACGACAATTAAATTTAATAATGTAGATTTTGGTTTTCTAATATGACTTATGCATTTTAGAAGATGTCTATAATTTAGTTATCTCAATATTATTTATTTACATTAAAGGCTTGTTTGCTTGATTATAATAAATAACATTCACTCTTAATGTTGTGCCTGCTTTATTATTTTGTGGCCCATGATACCTTGTAGGCCTGACATGTTATCCTGGGCACCAAAGGTGGTTTGTGGATCATGCCACACTAACCTAATCTATTATCTCAATTTTGTGTGAGGACTTGATTAAAATATGAAAAAATATTTTTGTCCTATAACATAAATAGTTATTTTTAAACCCTATTTCTGAACAAACACCATCATAGCTACTTTTATTCATTTTATGATTCGCCTCATATAATCATCTCATTCCATCATGTTTTTATTACTAAAAAACTTAGCCATGGTTGTTGTGCCTATCTGTTGTCCAAGAGGAGGAATGCTAAATAACCTTGCTCCAATGACCATGGTGGAGGTGAATGCACAGTAGCATAAAATGGATTGACGGATTTGAGCATGGCGGTGAGCCATGAAAGAGAGAAGGAGTTGTTGTGCCCAATTTTTGCTGGTTGATTTACATTATAAATTACGAAAAAGATTTTCAAGTATAGATTTTTAACTTGTAAATAAGATGCCTCCCAGATGATTGAAATAATTATGTGTTTTTGTTCTAGTTCTAGTCTTGAAGTTGAGGGGTGATAGGGGGGCAAGAATGGGGAGGTTGACTGTTAATGGAAAAGAAAAATGATTTTTGAGAAAGGGAGACTTAGAGAAATTCTGCCATATTTTTGTTGTAAGTGGAGAATAAAATTAGCGTGCATTCACTGAAAATGTTTTCATATTTTTTTACCATTGTTGATGGCTATATTTAGTATTTCAATTCTAATCACACATGCCAATATTGCGAACCTAATATGACTATGATATAAATCAAATATCATGTTTATTAAAATATTAAGCAAACAATTGAATCAACCAAATTAGATATGGATGCATAGTCAACACATCTTTATTCTTTATTTATGTATCATGGTCGTAAATGTACACGCTTACTGTGTATTTTTTATATTAATAAATACTGTTTAAACGTTAAATTTGATTTCCAAAATTTTTTTTAAAGAATTATGTATTATGGAAATGACAGTCAATTATTGGCTTTTTAGAATTTACGCTATTTTTCTTTAAGTACTTGAAATATGTGTATTTAGTCTTCTAATAAAATATATGCTATTAATAAAGTTCCTATCCCCTTTTTGGTATGTTTTCATGTGCTTTTCCTGAAATGTCTTTATTTTTATATTTAATTTCATAACTATATAGATAACTACCATGTACTAGTACACCACTTTATATGTACAATCATTCATAAAGGTTATACATATTTCCCTTACTCTTCAAATTATTCTATCTTCTCTAACTTCTTATTGTAGGTGCATTTTATTTTATCTATACTATTTTTTTTACCATTTATTTCTGTAAATTTCATTTGAAATTTGTTTGATGAATATAACTATCTTGACATTTAAATTTTATCATTGTTTATTTTATAGTTTCAAATATGTATTGGGCATGTTTGATAGGCTCTAATAGACTCAATTGTGGCTATTAATAGAGGTTAATCCTCTATTTGATATATGATATTACCAACGTTAGCCGGCCCAATTTTTTTAAGAGCCTGCCACTATTCGGCAAAGTAGCAGCTACTCAAATCGCGCCTTAGGGGGTGCAATTAATCAATCGCACCCTTCCTATGGAGGAACCACTAATCAAAAATTCAATTTGGCCCTTGGATGTTGTGAGTCAATTTTCATTTATGCCCTTCAAAAAAAATCCTTCTCTACCATGCACAAAAAAAGAAATCGCTGTCGCAGAAATCTAATTTCTTTTTCTCGGCAAAGACAAGGAACCCTAACCTATTGTAGTGACTCGTTCAATCACAAACAAGTGCCGCGTTGATTTTCAAGTCTCCTCTCATTACTGTTGTAGATTTATTTTAGGCGAGTCATATTTAACTTGGTTTGTGCTTCCATTGTAGGCTTTTGTAACATATCAAAGTTGGAACGGACAACCAAGTTTTGAAGCGACTAGTTCAGTCCATGTAGCAGGGTAGAGAGAGGATTTTTGAAATGATGATTTTTTGAGCTTTAGCACATTTCTGGACTAGCAGTAGAGTGGGATAGAATGTTGGATCCAAAATTTTATTGGTTTTTTTTGCCTAATATTGTTATATTGAGTGTTTTAGTTGTATGGAGTTGATTGGTCATTATCTGGGTATAGAGACTGTTTGATGTTTTTATTTGTAGCATCAAATTTGCTGCTACAATTTAATTCAAAATTTTTAACAAGGCAATGACATTATAGTTGAACAAAATTGGACTTGTAGAAAATGATGCTACTGTTGCTTCCTATTTGTTGGAGGAATTTGAAATTGGAATCTGCTGGCAGGATGTGGATTTTGATTTAATGCCTAGAAAGTGTTTTTAGTGGCATAATGCTTAAAGTGTTGTCCTATATGTCTACTTTTTGACTATAATGTCTCATCACTGTTGATACTTAATGGGTTGTGCACGAGTATCATGTCCCTGGATCTTGAACATTTGAAATGCAAAACTCAATCCCACATAACCCAACCATTGATCTTGAAGCATGAGGCTTCTTGACTACCATGAAATTAATTTAGTAAACTATTATTCATAGAGCTAATGACTCATTACTAGGCATATATCAAATGTCTCTATATTGTCATAGGTGGGAATCAAAGATTAATAGGGGAAGATGGTGGGCTATGGGTTTAGATGTAGGGTGGTTTGTTTTGTGGGTAAAACAATCAATTGTCAATAGTGGATTGTATCAAACAGGGGGTGAGATTTGTGTGGTGACTTATGTATAGGCTAATTTAATCCATCAAATATAAAATTAACTTTGATACAATCTTTCCCAATTTCATGATATTTCATAGCATCTACTATCTAAATTCTGAATCAAACGCCCCCATTGTATATATATACACATTGATTAGTATTGTGTGTATATATATTAATTATATTATTAGAAGCATATGCATCAGATGTGCAATGACTTCTAGTTTTACTAAATGTAACCTAATAATAGTAAGAAGCAGTATTTGACAAAATTTCAACTTTTAGTTGAGGTAGATACCAAAAGTCAAAATCTTAATAAAAGTGGACACTAATAATATTTTATTTGGTAGATGAATTTGATTAAACAAATAAAGAATTAAAATGTTATTTGTAAAAATTTAAAAGTCCAAACTCCCCAATAATAAGGTACTGTTTGTTTATATTTTTTCTAAACAAGCTTCAATTTTCAAAATATTTTGAAATAAATTTTGTCTTTCCAAAATATTTTATACAAATTATTTTCTCCTAAAATACTTAATGGTATCCACAAAAAAAAAAAAAAAAAAAAAAAAAAAAAAAAAAAAAAAAAAAACAACAACAATAACAACAACAACAACAATAATAATAAAACACTACATTCTCCAATTTTATTCAAAATATATTCTTTCAAAATCTTTTTTCTAAAAATATCCTAATCATTATGAAATAATCCCAATAA
Source organism: Jacaranda copaia (assembly GCA_014898725.1). Lineage (NCBI taxonomy): Eukaryota > Viridiplantae > Streptophyta > Magnoliopsida > Lamiales > Bignoniaceae > Jacaranda > Jacaranda copaia. The sequence continues at coordinate 964,655 of JACGDI010005535.1, forward strand.
ATTCGAGGGGTTGAATTTCTTTTTTGTCCTACCCGCCGAACACCGCATAAAAGTTACTCAACTTTAAAAATAAAAATAAAAATAAAAATGGAATCAAGGCTAATCCTACACCTTGGAATTCATATCCTTTACGCTCTAGAATGAGTTGCATCATTACATTATCCGTAATGTTCCCTTGCAACTGAACTCTGATTTCTGTGCCTCTCTCTCCTCTACACTCCGGGAATGGCTCAGCTCCTGCCCACGTCCCGCTTTGCCTTAATCAACCTGCGTACCACCTGTTCGGTTAAATGCCGAACCTCTTTCTCAATTCACTTCTCGCTTACTCCAGTTCTTCTGAGGAACTCTCTCTCTTTCCGCCACAAGAACCGCAGTTTTCGGCGGTTCTCGAGCAGGACTTTTGATACAGAGAGCGATGAGAAATTGTCCAATGAATATGAGAAGATTGGAGAGGGAGGGGTAAGGAAAGCTGAGTTGGTCGATGAGTTTCTTGATGATGATAAGCACCCCACTGGCGAGTTTGTTTACAGGGAGTACGATCCTTGGGAGAGTTTGCTTGTGAAGTTTAAAATGTTAGTTGCATTTCCTTGGGAGCGTGTCAAGAAGGGCACTGTGCTTATGATGAAAATACGAGGGGAGGTGGACAATTCTTTCTATTATTTGCGCTTTCCATAGTAATGGATCATTATTGAGTTTTTGTGTTTGTTGCTAAGAGCTGTTATATTCTTGTAAATTTTCCTGGACTAAAGTGCTCTATCGGATATTGGTGAGATTTAAATTCCAAGCATTTGTTGTCATGATGGTCTTTGCCTTTATTCTACTGCTACTCGGTGATAATTATTTATTCTGCATCTTTTGAAGAAGTTTTGTTGAGGAAAAAATGGTGAACTTTAATGTACATGGATCCTAAGAAGCGTGATGCTGATGTTGCACATGGGAATGCTTGATATGAACATGAGGATCAGTTAATCTTTCAACAGATATGACGCCATATCATAAGGATAAGAGAATAAATAAATAAGAACGAATATATTTTATGAAAAAGTTATGTCATATATGCAAGTTAGATACCTGTTGATTTTTACATTTCTAGATCCTAAATAAGACAAGTACTCCTACCCTTTGTTACTCTTAGCTAGTGGAGGTTCTAAGCTGTGTTATTACTTGTTTAGCTTCAATCCCATTTTGCCAACAGAACAATATCCTTCTTCAATTTTCAAGGAAAAAAATAGTTGTTTATTCTTGAACATGGTCCAAGAAGTGCTGAAGATGTTCTTGAGAAGTCTCCAACATGTATCTGAATTTTTCTTATATATTTGCTTTTGGATACAGCCAATGTAGTATCAAACACTTGTTCGAGAGTGACGGTATTTGGTATGTGCTCACCACAGAAGCACAAAATGTCTTAGCTAAGTTAATTGCTTGTAATGATATGTAATATTAGAATCAATAACAGAGAGATGAAAGAGAGATTCTGTTGAGGAAATTAAGCACTTAATGATAAGGGTAGCATCTTAGTGTTTTGTTTGTATTGATGGCATAGTGTGCTTATATGGTTTAGAGAAAGAAAAGTTGTCCCATACGGCTTTATGCTTTCTAAAATTATACTGATTAAGTCTTCTGGTAAAAATTGATAGTGAATGTGTACCTAGTGCACTTTGATTGCTCCTGAGTCACTCTTTTCTTTTATCCCTAAGGTTGTCGTTTATCTCCTTTTTGGGTTGAATAATCACAGAGAAAGGCTTGAGTTCCCTAGTTGCTTCTTTAAATATATGTGTTGTTTGCTTATTTTGCAACTCTATGAAAGTGGCTAAAAGAAAGAATAGGGGCTGAAACCACATTGGATCATTGGCTTGGTCTTAAAAATATTAAAGGGCGGAGCTTGCCACTAAAAACCAGTATGGCTTGGTGGAGATGTGAAAATACTTTGCATTTGTTGTATTAACATCCTTATTGTGTTGTTCAAGATTTTGGTTTAGTGCCCCTGACAAATTTGAGAATTTCTTCTCCTGTTTTCTTGTCAGATATTTGATCAACTGAAGAGCCGCTTCTCCTCAGGATTGTCTTTACCGCAAATTTGTGAGAATTTAATCAAAGCAGCTTATGATCCTCGTATTTCGGGTATTTATCTCCACATTGAACCATTGAATTGTGGGTGGGGAAAAGTTGAAGAAATTCACAGGCACATATTGGACTTTAAGAAATCAGGTACCTCTATAAAGATTTTGAGGGATTGTGCTATACCTGAATTTTGTTCTTTTTTTTTTGTCTCTCATAAAGTTAAGAAAAGAGATTTGGATCCCTTATCTTTTGTAGGGTTTGAATGGAGCATCTGAACTGTGGGTTGGGCTTGAAATTCTAAAACTAGCTGTATATTCAACAGCGGTTTTTGTGCTTGTATCATGTGGCCTTGGTTCATTTAATATCCATCTTAATTTCCTTCTACTGTTTTTCCATTGTCTTCTTCACCTGCAACTGAAAAAAACATAATTATAAGGCACATTACAGAAGTGGCAGTTTACATGTCTTTATCTCCATTAGATAAATCTAAATATTTTGTATCTAAAGTTGGTATGGCTATTTGTGAAACATGCTAGGATCAGTTTGTTGTATTATATAGCTTGTTTGATGGAAAAATGTCTATTTCTTCTGATTTTTCAATAGCATAAGTAACTTCACAGATTAACAATTAAGCTATGATAGGAAAATATCACTAGTTTAGTTTCTTGGTCATTCTTATGATGCTCATAGAAAAGTAATAATAAATGATTGCTATCCGCTGCTTCTTCTCTTCTTCTTCTTTTTTTTTATTTTTCTCTTCTTTTCTTTTTTTTTTCAATTTTTCTTTTTCTTTTTTTTGGGGGTTGGGGAGTTGGGGGTGGGTGGGGGGATTCTTCCAGTTTGATGAACTAGTTCTTTTAAGCACTCTTGTGATTTGCTTTCCACAATAACTAAAGTATGTCATAGTGTATTTGTTTGAATTTCTGTAAAGTCACAATAACCAAGTAATTTGATTGCTCCTATCAAGATATAGAATGTCGATATCTGCAATTTCTGTGCAATTTATTCTTTCAATCATAAAAAACCATTTCACATGGGTGAATCCACAGAGTCAAAATCACGGGGAAGCGCTTCTTCTTTTGCATTTAATTGATACCTAACTTGGGATTGTTGATTTTTCTTTTAATTTGCATCTCTTCTCAAACTTATACCTTGTCAGATGTATTTTAATTTTTGGGTTCATTGGTTGCATGAGGTAGAATCCACCTGTGTGCTTAAGTAAAAATCCAGCCCTACTTTGTTTTCTTTGTTATATTTCACTACAGACTTGTGATTATCATTTATGCTGCACATGACAGCTGATTAGGGCTAGGTTTTATCTGTTTTTAGGGCAGAACTTGATATTGTGAGTTTTGCTCAGTATGGTGAATAATTTTTAGACCTGAACTACTAAACCAGTTGGTATGACCTATTCTGTGAAACCTGAGGAAGCCATAACGATATTACAATCGATAGAGTTGAGTACCAGAGGTAAGTTGGTAAGCTTTTGTTGACCAGGTACTTGCCAAGTTATTGGTTACGCAGTGGGATGGCGATTCATCAGTCTCTTGATGAATCTCATAGGGAGGTTGTCCATGGTATATCATGGCATCTAGAGGGTGCTTCTGGAAAAGGAACATAATTTTTAAAATTATTCATGAAGAAGCTTAGAAACTGTAGATTGGCTGCTGAAACTACTCAGCTTCTCATCACAAAGTCCTCCAAGTATTTTTGTGTGCATTATATTTGTTTTCTAAAGGTACATTTGGACAGTGGATAAAAGGAAAGAAATTTGGTGACCTGTAGAAATTTGTTGTAGCAAGATTCAGTGCAGATTCTGAGTTTTGAGCTGTTTCTCATGCTGATTTTGAACTATTTGTCTCTAAAATATATTAGAGGTGTTGCCCATTCTAATTTGTTGAGTCGATAATTCTGTACTCTGACAATAAGCAATATTTACTGTTTCCCATAATCCAGTATATCATTGTTGGTTGGCGCACATTGATGTGGATGCACTGTTTATCAAGCAGAAATTGCACATTGAGTTGATCTTTACTTAACCAAAACAGCTGGCTGTACTAATAGAGTAAATCTTTCTGCATTTCATGGTGCAAACTGGCTTGCACTTGGAGAGGTGGATGAACATGGTGCAACTACCAGAAGTCTAGAAACGGGAACAACTGACACAATTTGAATCCAATAGAACAAACAAAGTGGGTAAACAATAAAAATGAGTGAAATCGTGCCTCCCTATCCAGCTGTGATACCCATGTTTTTCATCCAGCTCAAGATGAATTGATAGCAAGTATTTGCCTGGCTTACATACAAGTTTGGAGGGTAGTAATGTTTTATGTAGCACTTGGTCTGATATACTTGCAAGCGAGTTCCTAACTTCCTTTGATTCTTTTTTGTTAGATATTTATGTTGTCTTATCTTATTAATGAGTTTATTTGGAGTTATGTCTTTTCATTTTCAGTACTTTTGTTCATGTGTGTTGAGAATACAAAGTTAACTTGTACTTGTAGGATTAACTCTTATTTCTCTCACAACTTTGCTGCATTATCAAGAAAACTTGTTTGAATTCTATGTTTTCAATGCTGTTCTGAGTAGTCGTTCTTCCAAAAAGTAAACATATTTTTTATCACTTTCTTTACTCAGAAGAATTAATATCATACCTGTCCTTCACTAACACAAAGTTGATGAATACTGTCTTTTGGATGAACACAGTGATAAAACTTCTAGATGTGCCAGTAGCTGAAGACTTAATGCCACATTAATGAAAATCTTTATGCCAAGGTCTTTTCAATTATTTCTTCCTGCCATGCATTTGCCGCCTATTAGCATATGCTACTGTCTGACAACAAAAAAATTTCTCAGATGTATTATTTTCCTTTTTTTTTTAATTTATGAATTAGGTGCATCATTTTAAAGTTTTGGCATTTTATTGTCAGGACTTCTGAAATTCTCATGTCAGAACTCTGAAATAAATTGTGTAATTGTGAAGTGGTAGATAGTTTCTTTAGTTTCTTAACAGGATAAGGATGTTAACAAGGCTTGATTTGATAGATCAATTTTGTAGATGGAGTCTCCTATGATGTATAATGAATTTTCCTTTATAGAAGTTCTTGCATCAAGTCTCATGGAATCGTTTCTGTCTCATGAAGTTCACTGAATAAAATCTTGCTTGCACTATGCAGGTAAGTTCATTGTGGGCTATGTGCCAGCATGTGGAGAGAAAGAATATTACATTGGCAGTGCTTGTGAAGAGCTTTATGCCCCACCAAGTGCTTACTTCCAGTTGTATGGCTTGACTGTTCAGGCATCATTCCTTGGAGGTGAGTTGTTTCTGGTGGCAGTGGAAAGGACGTATTCTTTTGTTAAACAAAGGGCCCGCAATTGTATAGCCTCTTTATTTCTAAGCCTAAGATGGTTAGATTGGTATGGGTGGCATAGATTTTTCAACTTGGTCAAATTTCAGTTTTGTAATCATAATTGTTTTTACTAAATTTCAATTGGTATGTACTAAAGGTACCGTGGATCATTAGAACTTCAGACCCATACGGGACATTTCATACCCAAAAAAGAATTTTTAAATGGTCTAGTAATACCGAGTCCGAGTCCCCAAAATATGTGATCAAAAGGTAGAAAAGAAACGCTTGATTTTATGAAAAAACCGAATGAAGTAATTTAATGTTTCTATAAAGAATACCAATAGTTTAGTTGGAGAAGAGCCTCAAGGTAATCATTCAGTTTGTGAAAAATCTACCACATAAAATACCATATCACGCAGGGCAACCTGAGTCCCATACCTAGACTTAAGCTGGTAGGTTATGGTCTGCCTTTGTTTATTGCATGAATCACAACCTATATTGTATTCATGCTTTGGTTGATGATATGACCTCAGTTGGAGCTTGGAGAATAATTCCTCCCTTTCCATTGTATGATGTTGGGATGAGCCTTGTTCATGTGGTAGGGATTTTCTATCACATCCTCTATTCCAAGCTGTTTGTTTTCCAAGTTATTGGGTCATCTATATTTCAGGCATGACATAAAGAGAAATATATCCATGCTGGCATAGATTGTAAAATATGCATAAAAGTATCACTTCATTTATAATTTAATCCAGTATAATTTTCTTCTGTTCCACAATTCGTGGATTTGTAGTGAGATTCAGATATTTAAAATATTGTTCTTTTAAATATATTGTGTAGCTTATTAAAATTTTGGAAGCCCTCATGTTTCAAAATTCAGTAGTTAAAAATTATTTTCAGTCACTAATAAATGCAATGATTCATTTTTCATTTTTTGATTTTATTTAAAACATTAAATTGAGTACCTGATTCCATTCCTGAAAATGAAGAAAGTACTTTATCCATTGGTTGAATACAAAAAGCATCTTACTGAATCTTTAAGTATTCAGTTAGAATAGAAAGACTTGTGAGAATCTTATAGTGCACTTTTCCATATCCTTATGATCTTCTTTTAGCTGCAGTGGAGTGGCATCAACGATTTTTTTGTAGGTGTCCTGGAGAATATTGGGATTGAGCCACAGGTTCAACGGATTGGTAAATATAAGAGTGCTGGGGATCAACTTACCCGTAAAAACATATCTGTTGAAAACCGTGAGATGCTGACTGCTTTGCTTGACAATATTTATGGGAACTGGGTAGAAAAAATTTCACTTGCTAAAGGTAATTTTGCAATGTGTGGCTTGGTTACACTGGGCAAGATATTTTGTCATCTAATGTCTTGTTCACTTCTGCAGGAAAGAAAAAAGAAGATATTGAAGACTTTATTAATGAAGGAGTATACGAAGTTGAGAGGCTGAAGGAAGATGGCTGGATAACGGATATAAAATATGATGATGAGGTACAATGAGTTGTATTTCTCTTACTTGAATGTTGGGACCCTGGCGATACACCAGATAGTTCCTAGGTTTGGTTAATCTCCAAGCACAGAGACACTTAACTCAAATAAACACATTCAAGCAGTGGTTCTACCTGTTTATTTACTTTTAGTATATGGACAGACATGTAAAAGCAGTTTAATTTATATTCTCTGAGATGCAACATCTGTAAAAGGATTTAGAGAATATATTTAATTAAGTTAACTAATACTATTATGAGGAACAAAGTCTCACAACTTTTGGGTTAGCTAATATTTGTTTGATTTAATATTTGATTGCTTTATGCTCAAAAAAATAATTTGAAAAATTTAAATAGATGGATAAAGAGGATGTATGGTACATGAAAAGAGTATTGGGTCAAAAAGCTAATTGGTGAAAACAATACCTCTGAGACATGCATGAGGTATTGTTACCCGAGATAGTGTTGGGGCTGAGCTTGGCCTTAGTACTAGACCTATTGCGGTATATGGATTTCATATGTTGCATCCTTGCATTATCTTAGAGATAAGTATACATAACAATGCTAATGCAAACAATGCAATGTGATTCAAGAAGAGTAAACATACCTATTGTTTTAGCTAAGTAAGTTAAAGTTTCTACTTGTGTTCCAAGAAGCATAATTTCTTTGCTGACTCATTTATCAAATATTCAATTGTGCCTATTGATGTTAATCTTGGAAAACAAGAGCCATCAAATAATCTCTCTCTCTTTCTGACCTGATCCTGTTCTAGACAGGAAATAAAAAGAGTCAATCTTTGCTGAGTCATGATCTTGTTCCACTGAAAGGAAATAAGAACAATTGATCTTTGCTGAGTGTTCATTTGTAATGTTTTCTGCTTCAAGGTATTAACCACTTCTAAGACTTAACATAATTAAATTACCTTTTGTTGTACAATTTACCGTTGTGTTCTATGTGAAGGTGGGACCTAGGAACTTTCTGAGGGAGAAAGAAAAGAAGATTTGGAAACTTTTTTACATTTTCCTGAATCCCAGTTTCTCTTTGTTATATTGATAATTCACATCTTCTTAGTAAGTTCCCACATTTCAGGTTATTTCACTGCTAAAAGAGCGCTTGGCGATTCCTAGTAGTAAAACTCTTCCTACAGTTGACTATAGGTATTTCTTTTATTGAATTTTTACGTTTATCATCAGATCCCCAATATTTGTTATTTCAGTTTTGGATGGTTTCTGAAGGGGTTTATACTCTTTCAGGACTTTTATTGTGAAAACTTTTGGGACTTTGCGTCAATTAAATAATCCTGATGGTTAATAAACTCACACTCAATTATCATCAGCAGTCTTTGTTCTTAAATCAGTTTCTGGCAAAGTTGTACTTGGAAATTTTGAATATAGTGTTACTAAAGTGGACATAAATGATTAATTTGGAATTTCTTGTATCAGCCGGTAACCAGTGCTACAACCAGTTTATTGTCTCCATAAATTCAGAAGATAATATCTTTGTAACTCACCTAAGTCATTTAGGTTAACAGAATGAATTTCTGAAAAACTGTCCCTTTTCCCTGGCAGAAAAGGTCAGATATGTCCGGGAATTATTTTTGTTGGTGTTATGTTTGTTCTATTGTGTTTAGCAGGGATGCCATTCTGTGATTATGGTATTTTCTTTCCCAACACATGTAGGAACTACAGCCGTGTTAAGAAATGGACTTTAGGATTGACTGGTTCTAGAGATCAAATAGCCATAATCAGAGCCTCTGGAAGCATTAGCCGAGTACGAGGTCCCCTAAGTGCATCCAGCTCAGGGATTGTTGCTGAGCAATTTATTGAAAAGATTCGCAGTGTAAGAGGTACATGTATTGCCTGTCTATGTGAAGAAGAAGTTACATTGTCACCTTTTCTCTTTCTTTCTTTCTTTCTTTCTTTGTTTCTCCAAAAAGCATGCTGTTGGTGAGAACTGAAAGCTGAACAATGCTGTAGTTCCTGAATGAACACTACGGAATGGTCTAAAATATCTTTACTTTCAGTAAAGCAGCACGGAACTGTAACACATAACGGTTGATATCAGTTTTTTTTTTTTATTTTCTAGTATATAAATTTACCTATAGCGCCCAAGCCCAACTATCCAGATTAAGCTGAAACCTGGAAATTTCTACTTATGAATCCTCTGAAGAAGAGAGAAAATTAGTTACTTTTGCTAGCTTGTTGAATGCGTGGCTGGGTTGGTGGAATTGATGGCTAGGTCAATCCTTCAAATACTAGCCCCCAGTGCTTGAGTTCCTAAAAATTTTGGAGCAGTGGCTGTGGCTCTAACAAAATGTCTTGTACCCAACAGTCACTGCTGTGGTATTCCCATTATGCTTTGGGTTTCACTTATTCAACTCTAAAACTTCAACTTCTACAGACTCTGTGAATAAGCCATTCAAACACAAAATACCATTGAAACCTCAAATCCTTAATCAACTCTAAAAGACATGCAAAATGCCCATATGAACCTACCAAATGGATAATCTTTAGCAAAGCTAGGATGTTAACTTATACAGCTGAAGATCAATTAAGAAATGCACACAAACAACTATTACATGGTGCATTTTGTGTTAACATCCCAGTTTATGTGTTAGAAAATTTCAGATGAACATATGAGTGGGTCCGTTCAACTAGCTTTACAGAAATAAGACATGGCAACAAATAATCAAGACAGTGGAGAAACAGCAATAATCTGAAAAATTTTGAGACTTCAGCAATATCTGGTAAATTTTCAAACTTCCTTTGAAATTTGTCTAGATGACTATTTTGCATTTCTTTTCTTGCATTGTAGTTTAAAAATAGAGCCTAGACTCAGAAACTCTCTTATTTCAACAGCGGCGATAATCGTGAAATCAAACCATGCCACCACCTTCTTATAAAAAATCAAAAAGAAAAGAAAGAAAAAGAAATCCGTGAACTTGGCCTCCAAAAAAAAAGAATATGGCCTGCACATTGGGGCCTCAATTAAATATATCAACTATGCTACAGTGTATTAGCAGTAATAAATGTTAAATATCTGATTCCTAAATTGCTTAAACTTTTAACAAGCTAGTGATTCGATGTTATGAAACTCCTACCTAGTAATCGGTATGTATATTAATTCATTTAACTTATTTCTAGTGGAGAAGGGCTTGACAAATGCAGATGGAGACCTAATAATCTAGATACATTAGAAAAAAATAGATATGGGCCTAATTGCCGAATCATTATTGAGGTTAGAGATCCCTAATGTGACTGTTTGGTGAGACCACGAGAAGATCGGTCTGTTTTTTTGGGTCTTCGTACCACATAAAACATTTCATGCTAGGGGCTCTTTATAGGTCTTGGTTTGTGATGATGGTTTTCCAGTTTGCCTGTTTTACCGTGCAAAATGTAAGGGAGATATGAAAGAGAGGTACATGAGTGTCAACTGGGAGGAATTTACATTCTTTTATGGGGTAAATACAAAGTATGCTGGGGTCCACGAGGTTTCTAGCTGGTAGTTCTCACTATTAGTAGACAACCCATTTATCACTTGATTTGGTGGCTTTTGCTATGAAAAGCTACTGGAAATAAATCTTTGAGAGTGAATAAGCATTTACTCTTCTTGAACTATGGTTGCTTACATTGCTAGGAGGGTATCACTAGTTCAATTTTTTCTCACTATTATCATCTTTTTGATTTGTCAAATCAATTCAAAGAAAAGAAAAGAAAAATCTGTAAGGATCATCTGTTGGTTTTTCAGCACCCATGCATCAGATTGTGCAACATTAGAAGGTGAAATAGACCAGGAAAGCCTTTTATTGTCTTATGTTTGGTGTCGACTTTGTAATATTCAGTGACTCTGAAACCATCATCGGCAATTGGATCTCTGACTATTCAAGCTTGATCAGATGTAAAGCATGGGCGGAGAGAACTGTTTGCAAGAAAAACATTGATTCTAACAGCCTTCCCCTCTTTTATTGTTTTATCATTAGATTTGTTTCTCTATCAGAAAGGAAAAAAAGTCCTGCAGTCTAATTCATGCCTTCTTTAGTTCCTTCACCCTTGGGATTTGATCACATGTCTATTCATCTGATTTTTAATATATGGTTTTTTCCAGAGTCAAAGAAGTACAAGGCTGTTGTCCTCCGCATTGATAGTCCTGGAGGGGATGCCCTTGCTTCTGATTTGTAAGTGCTGTTGTATTGTTGTGTTTTGTTTCTTTGCTCTTGGTGGTTATCTAATAATTATTTAATCTAATAGGCTGACGATATATAATCAATTTTATCTGTGTTGTAAAATTTGTGAAGCAATTAAAGATCACGCTTGTTTTACAGTGTATAAATAGTTTTATTTTTCACTTGAGGTTATCTCATTCGGGTAAAGTTGGTTGTAGTGCTGCTGTGAAGAATTCTACTTCTAGAACCTCATTATGTCTGTACCCTTTTCATTTAAAAATTTGATATAAACAGCACCCCATTGTTGTGATGGAATACATGACTGAAGCCACTGTGAGAATGGTTCATATAAATAATTAAACAAATACATCCCTGAGAAAAAAACCACCAAAAAAGATTTTCTTGCATCTGGATGAACGTTAACTGTAGCAGAAGATGACTGTTATCTTCAGTATAAGATGACAAATTGTGCTTGGAAAGTTCAAAAGAATTACACAGCAATTAGCCCTGCTACATTGTTTAACAAAACTATGGGCTAATTCTTCCTGTAAATTCATTCTAGTAAATTTCAAAAGGATTTTAGTGTTTGCATATTTAACAAGCCAAATTTGGAAAAAACAGAATCAAGATTCTCTTGAAGACACGAGATTCTCAACAATGACTAGGAATCTAGGTCTTAAAAAAGGAAGATTCAGCATCAAGTTAGTAATCACCCCTCTTCTATGCTCTAGCCCTACTGGAGGTTCTCAGTGTTAGAAAGTTGTAGATGCTGCTAACAAAAATGCAAGTCAGCCTAAAACATTGATGCATGTTGAACATGGGAGAGATTTATAGAAATGTATTGGCTCCTGAATTCTAAAAGTTTAGAAACAGCCAACGTATTCACCCAAGAATTAACCATGATGAAATCAACAGTGCTTCTGTAAAAGAGGAGCCGATAGATACTAAAATTTTGCTCTTTCTTTGAGGCAGAATGAATAAATAAATAAATTTTAGGACCTTCGAATATATGCTTGTTATGACAAATGGGATTGTGGTGGTGTTGAATCATATAGGTAGAATCAATTCACCTCTCAAGTGCAGTAATCATGTGCTTAATCATTGGTTTTGTTTTCTCGTTTGATGGGGAAAAATATGCCAGACTACTGAGGAAAAAAAATCTGGATGAAGGTTTATGTAATTTACTTCACTTCATTGAGGTAGTTACCACCAAGCCTTTGACACATAGTTATCTCTCGTAATGTCCATGTTGTTTCAAAGAATTCTTATTTTCTTGTAATGTTTGTGGTAAACCCTGTTTGTGACTGGAAGGTATCATGACAGAATCCCTGAAAATAGATATATAATGAACTAAAGCAAGCTTGAGAAGCCAATGTCTTTTTATTGCTTCTATGATATGAATTTTTTGGTAATTTCTGGTTTTCTTGGGGGTGGGGGATCGTAATTTTACTAGAGTTTTCTTTTTCTTTTTCTTTTTCTCTTTCTTCTTCTTCTTCTTCTTCTTCTTCTTCTTCTTTTTTTAATATAAACTTGAATTGTAGGTTGTGCTTTCTCTTTAAAATGCTTTCTGCAGTTTCATCAGACTGTACTCGGTAGAATATTCCTGTCTGACAGCAATGGTGGAGATGGAGAATAGATGATCCAATGAATCAATTTATCATTAGATAAGATTACCTTCTGGGAAGTGAACATTAAATCTTCATATCAAGGACAAGTTCTGGTACTAGCAATTATTATCTTAATATGTGCCACAACATAATGAAATGCTCAAGCTTCTGAAGCCTAATATTCACATATAATGCTGGATGTGAATATGAAGTTACCATGAGCTTTTATGAATGTTAACATCTAAGAGTGAGGTGCCTCATCTAAAATTGGCCTCTTTGGATATTGGTGAAGAAAGTTTTGCTAGAAGCCTTGCTTGTCTGCACTGTCACTTTTTAAACTTGTGTTATGTTCATTGTAGAAACCTTGGTGGTATCAATATATTTATCTCTTTAGTTTACTGTCTCAAAGGATGTACAGAATTTGTTGTGATCATATAAAAGCATGTGATTTAAATAAGTCGAATCCAGGTACGGGCAATGGCATGGTTCTCAATTTATGAATCTAATACATTCTATTTAGTACCCCTTTAAATGATCGAAAGTTCATCCAAAAAAAAAAAAAAATAGCAATCTGGGTTCAATAGAATACCACTGTATCAAAAGGAAGTAGTCATTTCATTGATTTGTGTTCTAGTGTTTCAACAGAATGTGGAGAGAAATCAAACTTTTAGCTGCCTCAAAACCTGTAGTCGTGTCAATGGCTGATGTTGCTGCTAGTGGAGGATATTACATGGCAATGGCTGCACAGACTATAGTTGCAGAAAATCTTACTCTAACTGGTTCAATTGGAGTTGTGACAGGTGAGGTCTAACGACTCTTTTATCAGTCTCTTGCAAGAAATTGTAAATGTTGGGTCTGAAGGTGGCTGCTGTGTGGTTCAGATGTTCACTGTTTGTCTTTTGTTATCAAGTATAAGAGATAGATCACAAGTAGTTTTTGACACACTCAAATATCAAGAACATGAACTTTTATAACTTAAAAAGGAAATCATGTGTCCTTTGTATAGTTACCTTAAGGCACCTCTCTCCTAATTACATCATAGTTCAGTTTTCTGTTTTAAGTTCCTACAAGAAACATCTTCTCACAAAATCTAGTGAGGGAGAACTCAAGTTAATGGTGAAAGTAAATAGTTCTACTAAATATAACGGATGACTCCTGTAGTTGAGTTTTTTGAACATAACATGACTGTCTTTTTCTTCATTAACATACAAAAAAATATATTATATGGTTGCCTAATTCTTGTGGAAACAAATGAATGTTTCTAGAAGAATGCACAAATAAGAATGCTTTTAAGTTGATTTGATTTGTCTTCCAGTGGTGTGATTTCCATTCCAATTTCCCTCTTTTCATTAATACCCTTTGTCTTCTTTGTATTTTTCTTTATTGCATATCATTTTCTATGATATCTAGACTCCAGTAACTTGAGCAATATGTCTAAACTTCATTAACTTGAGCAATGATTGCTTAATCTGTCAAAACTTGTCCATAGATATTTGCTTGTGCTGTGAAATTAAGGTCAACAATTAAGACGAACCTTTTGAAAGGGTAGGTTAAAGTGTATTAATATTTTTGCTACTTTTCTCCTAGGAAAGTTTAATTTGGAGAGGCTTTATGAAAAAATCGGCTTCAATAAGGAAATCATATCCAGGGGAAGATATGCAGAGCTTACTGCAGCTGAACAACGACCATTAAGGTATGTCAAATGTTCTGTTAGAAAAGATATACCAATGTGTATGTCGTATTAATTTCACAAATAGGCCTCAACTTGGTGCAGTTTATGCACAAGCTTCTACCATAATTGTTGTCATTTCATCTTTCTATCCTTGCCGCTTGCCAGCACCATTAGCAACCTTTATCCCACACTGTTGTGATCTTATTATCATTACTATACACAGGGGCATTGGATCTTTGATATTTATGGGGTTTTGCATTCATAATGTGAGGTACAATGTGGTATGTTATGAGTGTCCTAACAGGGAGTAAGAAATTGGGCAACTATGTAACATTACTCAAGTAGGCAGGGAACAATGAACCAGAGGTTGTTACATCACTGATCAGCCATGCACAAAACAATGTCTCTGGAGTTTTGAGGGCTTTGGAGTGCTCCAGAGATATTGGCTGATGGGATAATTTGTTCAATTTGTTGATAAGTCACTACTAACTATAGAACTGGTATAGTTATGAAGGAAAAATGGCAGATAAGTTTTTATTTGATCGAACAGTAAAGGGAGCTAAAACTCTAGGAATCACTACTAGGTAACAATATGTGTGAAGAGGGGGGGGGGG
>JACGDI010005535.1:979624-1002300 GCA_014898725.1 Jacaranda copaia
GAAATTGGGTTTAAACGCATGGTTTAAATGTGATTTAATGGGTTGAAATGGTTTTAAATGTAAATGGGTTTAAAATAAGTTAAATGTGATTTCTAAATAATTCAACCCAATTTCAATCCCAAAATTATCCATCCATTCTCTCATTCTCCAAAGATCATACCCCACTTCATTTTTGTTTCTATAACACTCCAAAAATGGAAAAACATAATAAATTGAAAATTAGACATATTATATATCACCGATTAATCATTTACCATTTATCCACCTCATTTAATTTTAAAATATTAATTTATTAATTTAATTCTAATGAATTAATCAAGTAATGTTTTATTAGAGATTATGATCTAAAAATTGATGATATTATTATCTGGTTTATAAACTCTATTTTTTTATAAAAAGTTTTAGCCAGTTAATTTTATAGTCCCTAGATTATTTTCAACTTTGCAATATGAAAATAAATAGAAAAATATTTTTCTTTTTTCTTTTTTCAATTCTTACGAACTACCAAAATATAAATATATAAGCATGGAAAATTTATTGTGTAGTGGTAGCATGTGAGAGAACAAACTGTAGTCATCCATTTCATTTTAGGGTTAGTGCCTCTATCTCCACATGAAGAAGGGCCCCAACTTTATTTCCATTTTGACTTATAATATTTTCAAAAATAAAAAAATTAACTATATTTCAATTTTTTTGAGTATTTTATTTAAAAATAATAATTTAGGTAGATATAAGAATTTAAATTTAAATGGTTTATACTTTTTATTCTTAAAAAGACATATTTTTCAAGATATATGCATATTTTAATTGTTTTAAAATGATTGTAATAATTTTTGTTGAATCGAATTTGAATTTGATCATTGTGATAAATGATAATAGACTAAATTGAAAAAATTAAAAATAAAATAAGTAGTATTTTTTCAAATATTGACTAAATATAAAAAGTAAAAAATAAAAAACGAAGACGACTAGAATAGTAATTTTTTGAATATAAATAAATTAATATTTTATTTTTGTAAATATTCAGTTTTAAACAAGATTGAAAATTATGAGTGCATTTAGATAATTAGTAAGTTTGGTTGTATGGACTTGTGCTTAGTCTAGTATAAATGTAATTGTAAAGAGTTTATTAGATTTTATTGGCTTAAATGGAAAAAGGGTAGGTTGAATTTTTGCTTAATTATGGTAAGTTTGACTATGATGGGGAAAGTTTGAATTTGCTTTATTTATGTTTGTTGGGTACAATGTAAACATTTTGTACTAAGAATTTAAAATATTTTAAATAATTATGTTTTATTTATTAAGCAAGATTGTTATTTTGTATTAAAAAAAAATATAAATATTATAAAATAATAAGTAAATTAAAAGTTTACTTAATTTGATTTGATTTTAAGTAATTAACAAGGATTTAATAATAATTAATTAATATACGTCCCATAAAGATAAAAAGATTATAATTTAATAAAATAATATAACAATGTATTTAGCTAAAAGTTTACAATTTTTTTCTTTTTTTGTATTTAACCTGCCCAAACCTGACCCAACCCATTTTCAACCCATAAATATAAACCTATTTTCAGCCCAACTCATAAAGACCCAACCCACCCATTTGCCACTACTCCGCATGAGGACATTATAAATCTATTATAACTTTGGGACAAGAAAGGTCCTTTTGCCCGATAGAGTCTTAAACAGAAGGCAGAAATGCAGGACCTAAACTTCCAAATTTTTGTTATTCCAATTTATGGAATTATTTCATCTCTCTTTTAATAAGATTCATGCTTTTTTTCATTTTTAGAGCTGATGAAGCCGAACTTTTTGCAAAGTCAGCAGAGAATGCATATAGAAGTTTCCGAGACAAAGCAGCCTCTTCGAGATCAATGACTGTATGGAATACAGTAACATATACATCTCATAGGATGCCAACATTTTCCAAAGACAAAAATAATATCATCATAACAGATATTAATTATCAAGTTATTTGGATACATGTTTTTAGGTAGACAAGATGGAGGAGGTTGCTCAAGGAAGAGTTTGGACTGGGAATGATGCGGCTTCACGTGGTCTAGTTGATGCTATTGGTGGACTATCTCGAGCTGTGGCAATAGCAAAACGGAAGGCTAATTTACCGATGGACCAACAGGTTACTTCTATAGTATTCTATGATTGTAGGCCTGAGAATTGTTGAATATCTCTAGTAATGGCTTAAGCTTTGGTTAAAACATGTGCCAAACATAAAATGACTAAATGACACCGCAAAATAGATCAAAATGTTTCTTAAGAACAAAACAAAATTATAATGATTTGTAGGATCGTCTATAAAACAGTAGCATGTAAACTAGAGAAAATCGCAAAAATCTCTCTTGAGATTTGGTGTAAATATGGGTACACCCGTTTGGCTTGATCTCACTTAAAAGTTTGTGGTAGAGAAGTGTCACATATTCTGCGAATTAACTTTTTTTCCTTTAATCAAAATGCATTTAATTCCCTAGACTTTGTAAAATCTTAAGATCATTAAATGGTCCTTAGGCTAACACAAATTTATTCAACTTCCATGGTAATCCCAATGTCGTTTGTTTGCTTGTCAATTAAAATGCAAGTACTTGGGTAGGATTATCTGTTGTTTGTACAATTGTGGCTCACTTGCTGTAGGACGAGTTCATAATATTTTCTGCATTTGTAATACATCAATAAGGTGACCCTTGTTGAGCTGTCAAGATCTTCTGCTTCCCTACCTGAGATCTTGGGAGGATTAGGTAGCTTCATTGCTGAAGCTGACAGAGCAATCAAAGAGTTGCTACAGATCATGGCATCGTCTGATGGAATTCAAGCCCGTATGGATGGAATCATATTGGAACAACTGGCTGATGGAGCAGGAGCTTCTTATGCCAACATCATCTTCACTTTGTTCAAAAGTTACTTGAGTTGAGTTTAGCCAAGCCGAGTCGATCTTTCTAGTGTATGTTTGAAGTCTTCCTTGTTTTCCTACTCAATCAAAGAGGGCGTATACATCATTCCAATAGAAATCTGTGTTACTAAAGTTGTTAGTTTTACCAGGGGGTGGAGTTATATTGGCTAGAACTTATTTGTAAGTGGAACTACTCTGCTGGTAGGATAGATGGTACTGCCTAGTTATTAAAGTTTTGAGAGTTTACCATACTGTAATTCATCCAGAAATTGTGCGTGTGATTTTTTTAAAAGAAACTTTCCTTTTATATGAGAAATCTAATTTTTGCAAGTTAGAACTTGAGAATCCGGCATTATAGAGGCTGTTTTTAACTTTAT
Organism: Jacaranda copaia; assembly: GCA_014898725.1. Lineage (NCBI taxonomy): Eukaryota > Viridiplantae > Streptophyta > Magnoliopsida > Lamiales > Bignoniaceae > Jacaranda > Jacaranda copaia. The sequence goes on from JACGDI010005535.1 coordinate 982,910, forward strand.
TTTATTATATATATATTTAGAATAGGTTGTTCTCAACTTTGTAAATGTTTATTGTGAGAAATGTTATTCTCAATGCTCTGTTAATATAACTAATGTTTTATTCACATAATCAATTAATTTGTAACTTTCAACTGATTCATTGGTCCAATGGTATTACCAACACATATATAAGGGTGTCAAAATTCAATTCAACTCAACAATTTGATCACGACCCATCAAAAAATAATTAAGTTTGGGTTTGATGTTTTTGGATTTGGGTCAAATTGGGTTGAACTTGAAATTGGCATGAGGAAAAAAAATAAGATTAGATTGGTTTAGGGTCAATTCACTAAATTTGAAAACAAAAATTAGAGAAAGATCACCTAATAATTTGCTAAACCTAATCCAATCTGACCTATTTGAAAATAATCAGGATATTATATATTACATATAAAGCACCTAGTCTCTTTAGGTATAATTTTATTTTCTTATAATGTCTTTATTATTTTTTTTTCAACTTTATAATTACTAAATTAATTTTCTTTTCCCTTCTCTTATATTTTTCTCTCCAATTGTTTACTATTTTTTTCTTTCTATTTTATTTTTTTTAATCGTCATAAAAATTAAATAAATATATTAAAATATTAAAGATTATAATTGATGGTGTCAGTTTTGGTGAGGTAGGGTTCTTGGCCTCAACTCGGAGATCTAAGTTGATCAGAAAGATGGGAAAATGGATTATGCGAGTCAAATCCTGCAATCAATGAACAAATGTCAAGCTAGTTGAGAGGGTCTTCGGCTAAGATTCTTTGATGCTTAAGTCAGTTTTCAACCTGAAAATAATTTGGCAGAGTAATGGCTTAGGAAATAACTAAAATCTTACATTTGTCTTTGAAAGGGGGGATATTTATAATGCTAGGTGAGGGACGAAAAGAAAAATTTCTCCTTGAGATAACCCATGCCTTTTCTTCCTTGAGTAAGGGTAGTTTAGGTCTTTTCGACCTAGTCCAAAGCCTTGCTAATGACCGACTAGTTGAAGAGGGAGCCCTTACCATCATTAATGCATAAGTGATGCACTGTCAAAGCTATTTAACATGGACAAGATGGTGGTTTAGATGCATTTAATGTGGATGCAATGGTTGGCAAGTGCTGCTATTAATGCTTCTGCAGCCAGGCTGCCATCACATTGTCTGCTAGTTTTGACCTCTCTAGGTCAGGAAAAATCAACCTCAAAGGTCAATTTGGGCTTCCTGAAATATTGACATGCATGGGCCTGTTTAGGCCTTCTATTTAGTTTGATTAGGCTTGCTACTAGGCTTGTACCTTTATTGGATTTGTAGGTTTATCTATATCATGAGTTTCCCCACTCTATAGTCCGACCATGGATAGGTCAGAGTAAGGAGTAGTGTTTTGCTTTGTTGCGATATTGAACAAAATTTTTTTTTTGTAACTTGATGATGATTACAGAGGTAGGAAAATGTTTTCGAATCTCAACTTGGGTTTTGAAGGCAGGAACTATTTTTGACAGTTACGCTGCTACTTGTGCATGGTTAACAAATTGTTATATATTAATTAGCCAAATGCTGATCATATAACTGGTTGGCATTCAAGGCCTTGTCTATAAATAGTCATTTTCACTCGCTATTTACTATTTTTACCACATTGATAAGAGGTTGAGGTTGAGGCACTTCTGGTCGAGTTTGAACAATCTTCAATTCTTAGTTTTCTACACAAATCATTCATAAGTCTTCCTCTTCTCTTGTTTTGGCAAATAAAAACTTGAGGTTATCCGAGTAACCTAACATTTAAAAAATATCTTTGATCTCCCTAATCCAAGCTTCTGTCTTTTGATGATTTGATTCACCTATAAACATTAGGGGGTGGAACTTAAGGAGGTGTGCTAGAGTTCCAAACTCCATGGGCTCTTTATTTTTCTTGAGGTTATTCATCTTATCTTGTTGCTGACGTGATTGCATGAATTGCTGTCACATTACCACCATCTACTCCATAATTTCTCCTCTCACTATTGGATGCACCCGTGAGTCTCATGTCTCTTCCTCAACACTTATTGAATATCTCCATTCTGAAGTGTCTTCTTTTATATTTTCCTAACTAAGCGAATGCATTGGGATTAATTTTTGTGATGCCATTTAGTAGGTTGCAAAGTTTTTCATTTGTGTAAGTCGCACTTAACTGTAATATTCAATGAGATGTTTGTTTATTAGTATCCAATCGTTGTTAATTCTTATTGCCCAGGACTCAAAATACATACACAATTTTTTTTTTCTAATCACATGACAAATCATAACTCGATTAGTTTCCCGGTTAGTATTAACATAAGATATTTCTTTGTTTCTTAGTTTTCTTCTACTGCATATGGTGTCTAAAAGATGCTTGCTGAACTAACATTTAGTTGGGCCTTTGACAAAAGGATCATGATTAGGTCTAAGATAGTTATTATTCAATGTATACTAATTTTGGCATCTAAGGTTATTGCTCTGTAAGCAATCTCATTACGTATATTTATAAATATGTATGTATCTGGTGGCCTTTTCTCATTAATCTTCAATCTCAACAAAAATTCTATCATGCATCCTTCTTTTCTCATTTCTTTTCTCTATTCTTTTTCTTTTCTATGTTCCTTTCCGACTTTTCTGTTTATCACTGATGTATTCCTAATACCCTAATTTCATGAATTCCATAATGTCATCCTATTTCATCTAACTAGTATATTATGCCTTCAATGCCCATCGGAATAATTGTTACTTCCATTAGAACCATCTTTCTTTCCTTCAAATCTCCCAAACTTTATCCATTTTCTATTTACCTTTATTTCACATTCATACAACTAATCTTCATTATTCACACCCTAATTTCCCATATACTATATCATTCAAATCATACCATACAACTTATTAAGGACAACCCTCAACTAATAAATCTAGGGTATCGCAAAACATATATGTAAGCGATGTATTTCCTTTGATTCTCCCTTTTTATCTCATCATTATTCTATTTCTATGAAACCATCCTTCTATCCTTTAGGTTTCTTATCCATAGTTGGTTGTCTTTACACTAATTGTCAATCACCTTGCAATTTTGTAAACTCTCACTACCAATGTTGTACCTTATTTCTCAAGGAATCGATTCTATGCATGGTGCTACATCTTCTTTATGAATTAACAAAGTGTTTCCTTAAATCTTTATCTTTTCCGAATGACTATTCCCTCTATCTTACTCATCATCAGATTATTGCCATACCAACCAATTCCTTAGAAAGATGATATATATATATATATATATATATATATTAATCTTGATTCTTCATGACAAACTTTGTATCCCTAAATTTAGTGCAGGGTCATGTCTCTTTGGAATACCAATCCCCACTTTCTAAGCATATTCTCCTTCCTAGTATTTTAGTAACAAACCTTATTTCCCATAATTCCTATTTAATAAGCTTTGAGTTTCATATCCTTATCTAATGTTCTTCTTATCTATTATCATCTTAAAATCATACCTATCAACTTTCTCATTATTAATGCACTAGTTTCTCTAGATAGTCATATCGTTTGAGCCACAACTGTATATGCATGTCAAGCACCATTCTTCCTAAATGTCATTCTAACTATCAAATTCATTTCTATCTAAAATGATCTTCCCATCATTTTATCCCTTATCAATACAAACATACCATTTAGATTTCAATTGTACACATAGGTCAAACATTACTCATCTCTAATAATCACTCATTTCCCAAATTTACGCCTACGTATAATAATCCTTTTCCTGTGTATCTTTACAATCTAATACTCAGTTATAAGTGCGTGGCAGGGATTTATTCATCCTAGGTTAATCACTTTCTAACCACTACATGTCTTCCTAAAATGATCCTTACTCGTTAGATATAACTTCCACAAATATTGCTTGCACTATGTTGATTTCCAAAGTAACTCTTTACACACTAAATACAATTTTTCCCAAATTAGTCATCTACTCATCAAATTCAACCTTAACAAATATTACTCACATAATGCTGTAATTCCAAACATCATCATCCTTACTAATAACTATACGTTCAAATGCTTAACGTACTAGAAGTAAGAGGTTATACACTGGTTGGCCACCTCGGTCATAATCTTTCACTTCCTTAATGTCGAGCATTATCCCAAAAGTTCCTATCCTATTCAATTCTACATTCAATTCCACAATCAAACTTCATATTTTCCTACCTAAAAATTTTACATTCCAAAAATCATATCATGACATAGCTCAGGTGTTATTTAACTCAAGTATACACATCCTAGATAATTCCAAAGTCAAGCTTAATCTCTACTAATCGAGAATTTCACACTCCAAGCATTGTATCCTAGCATAGCTTAGGTTTTCTTTAACCCAAGTGTTTTCCTCCTAGATAATTCCTAATTCAAGTTTAATCTCTAATAAACCTATCGATTCCAGCTACCAAAAATCTTAGGTGTTTGCTTTGGGGCGAGGTGCTATTTTGATCCAAATTTAATAATTCATGACAAAACATGCACCTCCAAAATTCAATTTAAATAGTTCATGGAGAACTAAAACCATTTCATGTCAATTCTCTATCACATCCTACTATATAATATTCCACATTAACACTAACTTCAAAAATATAAGCTTACATTTACATAATACTCACATCAAATGATTGAATCTAAACTTAACATCCTTGAGACAACATAACAAGTCTTATATATAGATATCAACAACCTGCAAACAAAGGCGATACTTACTAAAATGGCACTACTGAAAACAGAATTCACAATATTACTAGTGTCAAAGTCTTAACAGCCCGAATAGGTACATGCCAAACTGTAAGTTTAATTACATATCTCAAAGTCCATAAATACATAAATATCTAGTACTAATTATAAACTACATATATCATCCCTGGAGCAAGCTTAGGCATTCAGTTCTCTGACAAATCCTATCTAGGAAAGAATTAAGAAATAAAAATAGGAGGTAAGTCCAAATGACTTAATGAGGGGAGATGGATCTATTAACAAACACATAGGAATAAAGGAATTGATAAAAGGTTTCTAACATAATGGACAAATAAGCCAGCAAAGTAAAAAGAAAAATTGAGACAATAAAAAGTTGTAAAATGACACTTTAACAAAATAGGGGTTTGAATATGAAAATGAGGTTACCTAGCAAGACATTACATAGTAATAGAAGCAACTTCAAAACAAATAACAGAATAACCAATATGTCAGAAAAATGATAAATAGTGCATTAACGAAATAGAAATCCAAGTGAAACGAGATAGGAAACAAGCAAGACTGACGTAACAAAACATATCATACTAGCAACCATTTTAAAATCATAGCAGACAAAATAAAACATAACAAGTAGGACAGGATAAAAATATAACATGAACAAATTTCCCTTATCATTGCATTAATCGAGTAGTTAGCTCGGCATGTAATAACTGAACATGTGGTATAGGCGTCCATATGTTGAATCATGCCACTCGCAAATAGCTACCTCCAACTATCTGCAAGTCAGGATTGTGAGTGCGTACTAGTTGAAAGACTAGTCATTGTCGGTCCATTCCGCTTGGTCATTTTTTAGGACTTAGTCCCAGGCCCAACTTCCTATGGCATCCCTTTGGGTGGGAACTTTCCTTGGGCATCCCTCTAGGTGGACATAATGTGATGCCAATAGTGAAATATGAATTTGAAAATAACTATTCAGAGGGATGCATATAGAATACTAGATAGAACGGTACAAATCATACAACACATGTCAAGTAAGGTCGTACAAATAACTCGCAAAATAATATAACTAGAAGCAAGGAATGAAACTGGTTGGCAAGACTAAAATATCAACACATATGGGATAAGCCAGCAAGGATATAAGGTATAAAAGATAAGAAACTGATAACATAAAATGAGGTCTAGGCACCATAACAATAGCAAACAAACATAGATGAATAGGCAGCAGAGAATTTGCAACAAATGGAAGCAATTCATTCCCCAGAAGAAAAGATAGGCTATACCCTCACCTTAAAGCTCCTCAAAAGTACTATCTATATCCTACGGTCCTGTAGAGCCTGGCTTCTCACCATCTATTCTAATAAATACATATAAATATGAATATGTTTATGTCTTTCTAATAGTAATTAAATTACTAGTATGTCTAAAGAACATAAATTTTCCATTTTGAGATGTGTCTCCTTACACCTAATAAAAGCCCTTAGTTAATTTTGGATTTCACTACCATCTACTAGGTCAATTGAGCCGAAACCTGCCACTGTGCCACCAAGCTGCCATCCTATTTTTCTCTAATTACTCCTCTGTCCATTATTGATTCACTAAATTGAAGATACTATCATCTTCCTCACACTGAGTCCATCAAAATCCATGTCTTGGTCGCGGGAATGGCCACAGCGACCACCTTTGCAACAAGTTCTATTTGGTGTTAAATTTTTGAATGACTGGCTAGTTTTTTATGGCAAACTTTGTATAGATGTGATCCTTAGCTAAGGAGAAGGTAGTGGAATGGTTAATTTTGAGGTTTGTCGGGTGCCAGTGAGGAATCATCAATGGGGAGGGCTATAGGTTGCATGTGGAAAATTTGAAGCATTTTAGGGGGTGTTTTGCTATTTATAGTGAAGTTTCCAAAAATTATAATTGGCCCCCCTTGGAGTTTCAATCAGCTTTCAATTTAGCTATAAGTATGTTTAGCACCTTAGATTAACCGAGTTGACCCATTTTATTTATAGATTGGCCCTAAGGATTTTCAAATTTCTTTCAATTAATTCATTTTTAATTTAAATCTTTGGTCCTTCAAGTTCTTATAATTAACCAAAAAACCTGCAAATCTTCCCAAAACAACACGTTTTAATTCTTTTACGAATTATTGTCATTTTCTTTGTCCAAGTTATGATTTTTATATATATTGTTTGCAAAATTTCTAGGTGTTACAATTTAATATCTAAATAAATATTTAATATATATTAATGAATATAAATAAAGAATATATATTTAATATATATTAATCAATAAATAACTAATTTTTAAAGAAAAAATGTCGGACTATATTAAATATATTTAACTAATATTTAGTATATATTTAATATTTAATATATTACTAAATACTTAGTATAATTTAATGAATATACATAAAGAATATATATTTAATGTATATTTATAAATAAGTACCTATTTGTTAATTGAAAAATATTGGACTATATTAAATATCAGACTATATTAATAAATAATTAACTATTTAGCCTAATAAATATCAAATTATATTAAATATATTTAACAAATATTCTCTATATAATTAATATTTAATATATGAGTAAATATTTAAAATATATTTAATGAATATACATAAAGAATAAATATTTAATATATATTAATAAATAATTAACTATTTTTAACTAAAAATAGCATTCTATTTTCAATATATTAAACAAATATTTATCATATATTTAATATTTAATATATGAATAAATATTTAATATATATATATATATATATTTAATGAGTATACATGAAGAATAGATATTTAAAATATATTAATAAAAAATTAATAAATATTTAATGAGCAAATATTTAATATATATTACTTAATAAATATGTAATATATTACTAAAAATTGATATATTAATAAAAATAAACAAAATTTCACACTAAAAACTATTGTAGTTAATTGGTTTAAGTATGAAAAAGTCTAACATAATTTATATGAAATCTGTGTGAATAAATTTAAATTAAATTTGACAATTGAGGTTAATACGTCAATTTGGGCATTATTACATTTGTCTGTGATATAGTTAAATAGGAGTGTTTGCTAATAATGCTTGTGTTATGTTACTATTTGTTAATTATTTTCTTGTTCATGCTTGTGTTATTTGTACTTTGTTATAGTATTTCAATTAAATATTGGTGAAGTGGCGCACAAGTTTACAATTTCACATTTGAATCCAATTGGAATTAAGAACGTCTTGTTGCAGTTCACAGTGCAGCCAACATGGCCAAAGTGAGGATGCTGTGGGGACTAAGCAAAATAAAACAGCCTTTATCATGCTTATGTATGATAAAGTTTTAAAAGTTAGTGTATACGGAGTGAAATTCTCACCTTCCCAGTAGATTGACTTGATGGTAAAGATAGAAGTGGCGTGTCAGAGGTATAACTATTATGTCAAACAACTTCAGGAGAAAAGTCATAGGTTCAAAGATAAGTAGAAGAGGTACCACAAATTGCTTAAGACTGATATGGAATTTGGGTGGGATGACAAGAACAATGTCTCGACACCCTTAGAGGAGTGTTGGGTGAGTTGGTTGTGGGATGTGGATTTGTTTTCATATTTTTTACCATGTAGGATTTAATGAGTCGCACACACTTAAATTAACATTGTCATCATTGAACTTTCTCTTCAAATGTAGGCTAATCTTAGAGACGCATCTCTTTGATCAAAGTTATTGCGCCACTACAGAGAGCTTACAATTATTTATGCATCTACTACTACATGGGTCGGATGGTGAAGGCATCAACCCAAGGCATGGTGCCTTGGGGTCAATGATACCAACGAAAGGATGACTATTTTGGGACTTGTTCAGAGGGCGCCCAAGACATAGGACATGATTATGAGGACATCGAATATTTATCACCTCTGATGTCCTAGGTCCCTCGACGTCAATGTAGGTCATCCTCCTCCACCTCCATGTCTTTCCACTGAAAAAAGGGTCATGATTTGGTAGTTATTTTTTCCATGCACTCTTTTGCTTGAACTAATAAGGTCATGACTTCGCAAAGGCCATGAATTCACAAAGTGATCTTAACTCAGTGATCGCAGTGGAGATATGTGTTCAAAAATTGAACAAGATTCCCGATTTGCCCAATGAATTATTTTATACCACTTTTATGAAATTGGAGGACACCCATTGTAGGATATTTCTGACCTTCCACCTCGACCATAGGCACGGCTACTTGGAGAAGCTTTCATGACTATTTGTTTACATAGTTTATTTTCCCATATGTTATGCTATTATGATGTTTAGTTATACACTTATAACTTTTTATTTTTTATTGTTATGACACAATTTTAATTTATGTGTGTTTGATTATGTATGTTGCTATTTTATCTATAATATCATCCATTTGTAATTAGTTTGCTTACAATTTTAGAGTAAAAGTAATTGAATATCTTCGATGTATCATCCATCCGTAATTAGTTTGCTTACAAATTTGGAGTACTAGTAATTGAATATCTTCCACGTCGACACTTTTAAAACTAGTTGGATTAAAATTTTGGTTAGAATGGGTGATGAAAACATTAGAGGTACAGCTAACGATGTAGTGGACAATGTAGTGAATGATGTCTTCAAATGACATCCAAAATGAAAACACTAGCACTATTCAAAGAAATCTAAATTGTTCATTTGAAGGTTTTTTTTATACTGTACAAGGCATTTTCCTGCTCCTTTGCGAACCAATTGAGAATACCATTTAGGGATTCACAATATAGAGAATACCATTCAAGGATTCACAATATTGCAGCATGGATTGGTATTATATTGAGTTGTTCCAAGGACACGATGCTCGTTTCTTTGAACAATTGAAGATGAGTAAACATACATTTCATCTACTTTGTGCTAAGATAAGAGATTGTGGGCCTAATTGTAGAACACTCATGTAGTAGAATCGTGGTTAAAGAGAGTGTTGCTATATTTATTCAAATAGTTGCCATGCACCACGTTGTAGAAATAGTGCTGAGAGATTTCATCATTCCACTAAGACTATATCATGGCAAACAAAGCTTGTCTATGATGCTCTATGTGAATTAGCACCTGAGTATATACACCCTCCAGATTTTAATATAGTGTTGGACTACATATGACACAATAGAAACTTGTATCCTTAATTTAAGGTACGTTACCACTTTATTTTGATGCATGTCTATCGTGTGGTTATGTGACCTATTCCATCATCTTGGCTAATAGGATTGTATGGGGATAATTGATGACACTATTATACCTACATGGGTACCCATAAATAAGTATGGTGCATACTGATGTAGAAAGGCTTTTGTAGTGCAAAATGTCATGGCGGCATGTGATTTTAACCTCATGTTCACATTGTCCTTGTTGGTTGGGAAGGTAGCGCCAATGATGCTTAAGTTTTTCTTGATGTATTATCCAATTTGGAATACAATTTTCCTTGGCCTCCTCCAGGTGAATTTACAAAGGATAACGAGAACCCATTTATTATTCTATCTTATATTTAATAATTAACTAATGATAATTATAAATTCTTTGTAGACAAATACTATGTGGTTGACTCCGAATACATGAACTTTCCTAATTTTATGTCACCATATAGAATGAATGATATCATATTTTCTAATGGTCCAGAGCAAACTATGGACGTCATACAATGAGAGAACTGCTCATTAACCACTATGCCATGGTCAAAAATCATATCAAGCAATGCTTTGGAATTTTGAAAAAGCACTTCCTAATTGTCTGAGGTATGATTCTCAATTACCTAGTGTCCACATAGTCTGAAATTGTTGTTGCTTATTGCATACTTCACAACTTTGCACATAGATGTAATTTGCTGGTGATATCTTTGATGGGTATGCTGACTCGGACTATATAGATGAGGATGCCCATGTTGGAATAGTGCCGCAAGCTAATTAGATTAGCATGTAAACTATTTCACTTGTGATACAATCTTGATTGAATGATATTTTTTAAATGGCCATCCTCATCTTATGTTTATGTTTACTTCACTAGCATTTAGTCGAAGCCCTTAGATCACATCAAACTATAGAACTTGGTCACGCACTGGGCGGTGATCATGGAATAATTCTTATACGATCGTGATCTTAAAACTTTAAAATCATAAGATCTTAGAGATAAAGAACATCCAAGATTTGGATAAACTTGCACTAACGATACATAAATTCAAGAGTTGGATATTGCTCCATTCCATAAGCCATGCCACATGAGTTGTGGGTGCATGTTAGTGGATGCTTGTTACGGAACAAGGTATTGAAGACCTACTAAGAAAATCTAGTAGATAGTTGTAGTGGCAAGTTCTTCGGCTTACGCTAGTGCATATAATTAGTTCTTTGACCTAAAGATCCATGTTAACCTTATGTTTAGGTCCTCATACTTTGACTCTTTCTTGGCCACGTAGTGGGTCTTCGGGTTAAGGTTAGATATGAGCTATTTACACGTAGAGGTTTATGAGAATTGAAATAGGATCCAACCCTTGTTGTTGTGAAGAGCGAGTGCATCTACTATATATTCCATAACGATCAATTTCAAGGAGTTTTTGCACAAGGCAATACGACAATTTTGCAAAGAAATTTTTCAAAGATGAGGTCATAAATTGAAATTGAACATTATGAATAGAAACATAGTATCAAGGCTATTAAGGAACCGGCAAATATCTTACCCTAAGCTTCTTTCGGGAGATAGGAGATGGAAGGACTATATTTGCATGGTACGTGGTATGTGTAGTGCTAGAATAATTCTCTAAGAGCATTCATTTCGATCAACTAGTTGTGCTCCATGGATTTGAGGTTGGATATCGACATGGAGATTAGGTACTTTTCAATTAATGAGATTAATTGAATTGAAATGCTTAGTTTAAAGAAGTGCAAACTAATGAGAATATTAGATATTCCATAAGTCACAATAGTTGTGAGCCCATGTCTAATGAATAGTAGAACCTAATGAGTCACATATAAAAACCAATTGCAATTCCTATTCAATCAAGGAGAATTTTCAGTGTTAGAAAATTTACTTAATCAAGTTGAGGAGGGCAAAAAATGATGTCATTTTGGTTTGACCAATTTAAATGTTAAGTTGGTCAAATTAATTTAAGAATGAAATTAAGATCAATTAATTTAGAGTTAATTAATTGGTGCCACATGACTATCGATTGATCAAGTTAATTTAAGAGTCGAATTAATTTTGACTAGCTTAAAAAGTTAAGCAATTTGACTTAAGAGTTAAATCAAAGAATATTAAAATAAATTAAAGTGTTTAATTTAATTGGAGAGTTCATTTCAAAGGGAGAATTTAAAATGAAGAGTTCATTTTATTTGGAATTAAAATTATAATCAATGCCATTGGCATGCTGAGGTGGTGCCCCATCTTGAGGAAGGTGTGATGCTACTTTAGCATCCCACCATCCTCCTATATATATATATATATAGATCTAGGATGGGGCAGCCACAAGAATGAAGTGTGGTGTGAACATTCTTCCAACAAAAATAACAAATTTGTTACTAGTTAGATCTAATTGTTAGATCCTCCAAAATTCTGTCCAACTCCCCCCCTTTTTCCTCAATTCGCAACCTTCATTGCTACATTTCTCTGCAATTTTCTCTGGCTAATTTTGTAGAGAAATGGTCTTTGCATTGGTGTGTGGACTTTGACGTTAGAGGCAATATGCTTGTGTTGCTTTTCTCTTGGTGAAACAGTTTCTGGTAGCCACTTTGGGCAATTTCTAGGTGACCTTAGAGTGTTCTGATTGGGTTGATTGCTAGACTGTAGCATCTTCAAGGTGTTGTCAGACTCCAGTAAAATTTTGAGCTCAAAATAAGGAGTTTTGCTTGGGGAAACCTGAAATTGTTCCTGCTGCGCCAATGAGGACACCACTTCAAGAGTTGAAAAGTGTTCTTCCTTGTTCCTTGATTTTCAGTTTTAGCAAGGTATTTCCATTACCAAATTGGAATTATATGCATGTTTATATCCCTGTGGATATGTGTAGCCTGGTTATATTCAATTGGTATTGAATTTATTATGGATCCTAGTGCTACACATACCTGCAGCTTAAGCATACGCATGACAACAAGCAAGAATTATTGATAAGGCCATTGCACCGATTTTCATATCAGACTCTAATGATGATCCTACTCCTAGCCCACTTACCCCACCTGTGGTTGCATCACCTCCATATGTTCTTCATGCTCTTGCACATAATCGTTTGTGACCTAAATCAGTTATTTAGTTGAGCAACTCACAAGATAGCATGAATGTGAATTCTTCTCATAAGGGTACATATGAAAGCATTGCTAGGTCACCCTTAGTCGATACTACTGCTCTACATGGATATGGGAGGATGGTTAGATGAGTAGGCGCTGATGTTCGATTTGATGTTGTCTGACTAGTTGTTGTGTTTCTTATTTTACTATGTATTCGACTTTGTGTAATTTGATTGGACTATTATTACTGTTTCTATTATGCAGTACTCTAACATTATGACTTTAAATTACGATCTTTTTGGTATGCTTTTATGTGCCATATGCATTTCTTAGCTTCACTCAAGTGACCTTTTTCCTACTAATTACTTATCGTATGTATGCCTAATAAGTATATGGGTACTTATGCATAAAGTCAAATTATGCAAATATATATTTTACATTTTTATATATAGATAAATATATCAATAAATTTAAGCATAATTTATTCTTTTACTTATAATTAATTCATAAAATTTAATTATATCTGCATGTAATTTATTAATATTTATATAAATTTACTCAACAATAAATAATAAATATATTATATATGCTCATATTAATATTTATTTTATTATTAAAATCATCATCTGTATCATAAAATTAAATGTATGTTAAATTGTTTACAAAAAACTATTTTCACATTTAGCAATTATATTTCCACATTTTTTTTAATATTTAGGTGGAATTATTTGCATATTATAATGTCGTAGTTATATATTTGAATATTCAAAGATAAATTATTTTACAATATAATTATTTACACATATAATTTGATATTTTAAATTTAATTTGGTTTTTGAATATTTAATTTTATAAAAGTGTAATGTTATTTACAATTTAAATTATTTAAAATGTTAATAAAATAAATTATTCCATTAATTCAATATTAAATTTCATTATATATATTATGTGATATTTTATATTATATTAAATTAATGTTAGTTTATTCTACAACAACGTATATATAAATCATATATAATTTTTTTTACTTAAAATAACACATACTTTACAACCAATCACATCCCTTTATTATTTTTTTTTTTATAAAAAATCTCACAATCAATCACCACTTCACAAATTTTTCTCATAAAAAGTTTCATAACCAAATATTAGCTTGCAATTTTTTCTTACAGAAAATCTTGTAATCAATCACCATCTCATAACTTTCACTTGTCATACACATTTTTACCTCACAAACAATTACTTCTTCATAAATTTTTTTTCAATATCATAAATACAAAAATCTCACTATTCTTTCTCAAAAATAAAAAATAAGAAATGAAATCACAAGCAATCTCAGCCTAACTTTCTCATTTGCCACTAACAACTTGGCTATGTTTAGTTGCTATGATTGGGTTGGATAAACATTTTATCATTTGGCCAATCCAATTTTTTGTTTGGTTTAAAAATGTTGGGCCCTTTATAATTTTGTGCCCGGTTTCTAATTCAATAAGGTAAATGATTGTGAATCCCACCTACAAAATAGGATGTGGTATCATGACCAATATTTCCAACTATAAAAATATAAAAAAGACATATTTATCCCACGATTATATATTGTATTAATTAGTACACAAGTTTTATTTTATTGTTTAGTTATTAATTATATGGTTTTTGTTGATATTTTGCATGTGGTATATAATTTTCATATAATTTTGATTAATTATTTAAAAAAATATAAAGTTACCTAATAAATGTATGTCATCTATTTCATATGTTGGAGTATTTGGAATTTTAAAACATTCAACTTAAAAAAGTGTTATTGATATAAACTTGGTATAGTGAAGTGATTAAGCACCAAATGATAAAAATATCTATACTATGTATAAAGCACGTACTCTATTTGGGTATGTTTTTTTGTGGATTTTCCTCATTATTATTTTTGAACTTCTTTTCTCTTCTTTAATATTTTTCACTTCAAATATTTACCTTTTTTCTTTTTTCCTTCTATATTTATTTTTTTCTTCTACTAATCTAAAAATTAAAATAAATATATTGATAATATTAAAATTTTTTGTAATATATAAAAAATAAATAAATATTTTATTTATTTTCTACTTCGAAATTTTAGAAAATACATCGCGTGTACCAAAATTGCTACTATAGATGGGTATTTTAGTCATCGCAATAAAGCATAAGATTATTTTAGTAAATTTGAGTATATTCTATATTATCAATATTTATTAACCAAACAACAAAAGTGAATTTTGTTGGGATGTTCATGTTCTCAAATCTAACATCCAAACAAAATATTAAATGGCATTCACATGTTACATGACTTACGCCTTTTTTGTTTTCATTTTCAAACCCAATTTTTATTTTCTCCTTAAAATGAAAATAGAGAATTGACACTATATACAAAATTTTCTCAAACATTTTCATTTTCAAAACATTCTTTATTATATTCTCTCCCTATTTTCATCACTTTTTCAATCCCTATTATTATGTTAATAATTTTTTATCTCCCCAATACTTTGCATACGCCATTCAGAACAAAAATATTATAAATTTAAATTTAAATTTAAATTCAAATTCAAATTCAAATTATAATTTTATTTTTTCAAACAATCACATATCACATTATTAATTTTCTAATAAAAAACTACAAAACTTTTAATATAAAACACCCAACATCTAAATACATCTCATTTTCATGTTTATATAAATCTATAATTTTCTACAACACATCCAATTAAAACTTTATTTTCAAACTCAACTACTCTAATTAATTTTTCACTAAAAAATAAAAATGGCTCCAAAAATTGAAATCAAATGGGCGTTATATATCCATATTAATTTTAGGAAGACTTATTTAAAAGTACCAAACCCCATTTCCTTTTTTCGGATTAGTCCCCATTTGATTTTTGTTTGACTAAACTCCCTAATTTTGTAAAAATTTTAGAGTTTACTCTCTACTCACTTAATTTGACAAAAATGCCCTCAAGTGTAATATTTTCACTCATTTTTTTCCCACTTCTTTATTATCATAAACAAAAGGCAACAGTAAACCCTACCAATATCAGTATCATTTCCAGAAATAGAAAGAAAAAAAAAACTCAAGCAGCTCCACAGCGGAAACAAGAAACAACCATCAACCCAGCATTTCCATTGTCTTCTTCTCTTTTTATTTTCATCATTTTCTGGTTTAATCTTTACCTTTTGATTTCTTCTTTTTCTCAATTACTTATGAATTTCTTGTATTTTTCCGACAATGTCAACTAGTAGTGAAGTTGGAGTGTTTAATCAATTGTTGGGGAGTTGCCGCTACAAAGACCAGCTCCATATAATGTCCATTAAGGATACTACAACTTTAATGGATATGTACATTAATCTCGCAAGAAAATGGAGTAAAATCAATGTCGAGCTCTTCAGTTTGCGATACATAGCTCCATATCAAAGATTGTACATGACAATGACTGATGATGAAAATGTTCTAAATATGGTGTTACTGCATTTGACATTAAAGATGAACATTGTTGACATCCTGGTAAACCGAAAGGATGAATCAAGCAGCAGTGCCAAGAAGAGTTGTGATGTTTTAAGGTAATACTTCCACAGAATCTAAACTGTACTGCAATTTGTAAAGTTTTGTACATCAAGAGTTCTGAAATGATACATCGTTTATTTGAAAATCTTTCTCTACTTTAGAGAGTTCTATATTATATTTCATTGCAAATAAAATTGTACTTCATTTGACAAAAAATGTACACCATTATTTAAGTTTTATACTTCAAGTATTCAATTAAACTGTTATAAAATATTGTACCACCGTTTCTGAGGTTTTATATTTTAGAAATTTGAAAATTATACTTCACTTTATCTAAAATTGTATTTCATTTTCTTATGAAATTATACTTCTTCATTTTACCTAAACATTTACTCTATTCATTAATTTTTTATACTTCAAGTATTCTATTTAATGATTATTCCAAACTATACTGCAGTTACTAGGGTTTTATACTTAAACTACTCCACTTTTTACAAATTTGTAGTCTAATTATCTAAAATTATACTTCATTTCACATAAAATTATACTCTATAATTTAAGTTTTATACTTGAAGTGTTCTACTAATGGATTATCAAAAATTGTACTGCAGTTGCCAGGGTTTTGTACTTCAAATATTTAAAAATTCTACTTCACATTATTAAAATTGTATTTCTTTTTGCTGAAATTATACTTCATTTTATAATTCATTTTACCTAAACCTGTACTCTATTCATTGATTTTCTACACTTCAAGTGTTCTATTTATTGATTATCAAAAATTATACTTCTTTTGTGGGGTTTTTATACTTCATGGGTTCTGAAATTGTACTTTCTTATATGTAAAATTGTACTTCCATTTATGAAATTATACTTGCTTAATTTTAAAAAGCATGTAATCTGTTCATTAAAGTGTTATACTTCAAGTGTTTCGAAATTGTATTTCAGTATATCTAAACATGTAATTCAATTATCTGAATTTATTATAATATTTCACTTTATATAAAATTGTGCTTTTTTTTTCCCCTAAAATTATATTTCATTTTACCTAAACATGTACTCTATCCATTGAAACTCTCTACTTCAAGTGTTCTATTTATTGATTATCCAAACTTTATTTAAAATTTTAATTTTTTTTCTAAAATTATACTTCATTTTATACTTTATTTTACCTAAAAATATACTCAATTCATTGAAGTTCTATACTTCATATGTTCTATTTATTGATTATCCAAAACTGTAATGCAGTTGCTAGGGTTTTTACTTTTAAACTATCAAAATTGTACTTCATCTTATACAAACTTGTACTCCAATTATCTAAAATTGTACTTCATTTTACATAAAATTGTACTCTATTATTTAAGTTTTGTACTTCAAGTATTCTACTAACGGATTATCAAAAATTGTACTGCAATTGCTAGGGTTTTATACTTCAATTTATTAAAATTGTACTTGTTTTTTATGAAATTATACTTCATTTATCAACCTCAAGGGATGCAGTCGAGGAGGAAATTGGCTCGACCAATGCATCACACAATAAATTGGCTTTAACTAGCAACTCAATTGATGCATGGAGGAATTGCATATATGGGGAGGGTAAGATATTCAAGGATGCTCAGGAGTTCAAAATTATGCTTAAAAATTATGCGGTGTCTACTTTGTGGTCATTTAAATACAAGAAAAATGACAGTAAAAAAATCATAGCTGTTTGCAGTGATGAAAATTGCAAATGGAGAATCTACGCATTAAGACATGAGGTTGATAAATTATTTGGCATTCAAAAATGCAATCTAGAGCACACATGTGGTGAGGCTAATCTTCGAACAAGGGGACATCTTAAAGCCAATTCTGCTTGGGTTGCTAACATTGTAAAGGATAAATTGAGATTAGAGCTATGTTATCAGCCCTCCACTATATTGAAAGATGTCCACAGAGAATATGGTGTGGAACTTAGGTACCATAAAGCATGGATGGGTAAGGAATTAGCTATGCAAGACATCCATAGTGCTGAGAAGGGATCTTATGATAAGTTGAGGTGGTACTGTGATGTTGTGAAGAGGACAAACCTTGGAAGTATTGCAGATTGTGAGATTGACCGAATTAGTCAAAAATTTTGTCGACTATTTATATGTTTCAGTACCTACCTTATTGGTTTTCTCAGGGGATACAGGACGTTGATATTTTTAGATGGCACCCATATTAAAAATAAATACAAAGGATGCTTACTCAGTGTTGTCAGTAAGGATGCTAATGATGGCTTATTCACACTAGTGTATGCAGTTGTTGACTCAAAAAATGATATTAATTGGGAGCGATTTTGCTTCAAGCTAAGAAATGTCTTAGATTCTTAATATTTTTCTGGCTTATCAAGGTTCACTTTTTTATCCGATTGACATCCAGGTCTGCTTAAGGCCATACCCATGATATTTTCTGGTAGCCACCATGCATATTGCTTGTGACACTTAGTGGATAACTTTAAGAAATAAGTAAGTGTCCTTTATCTTTGTTTGTGAAATAATTATGTGAAAAAAACTCTAATTCATAACATTTACCACGTTACTATTCTATTATTTTAAATTTAGGTATTAAGAAAGTACCCTCTACATAACAAGAAACATTGGTGCTTTGTTTTTATGAAAGCCGCATACGCACCTATAAGGCAGGAGTATGCACGACATATAGACAGTATCTTAGAGTTGTTGTCGCTTGCTAGAGACTTTATTATGCAGTCTGACCCATCATGTTGGGCAAATTCCTTATTCAATGAAGTTCGATGGGGGGGTAATAAACAATAATCAAGCAAAATATTAGAATAATTGGGTTAAACCAGCCTAATTTATGCTAGTTGCAGCTATGATTGATCACATTTGCATGCAAATAATAGTTATGATACATGAT
>JACGDI010005536.1:0-29977 GCA_014898725.1 Jacaranda copaia
GATGACTTAATTTCATATAATATAAAATTATTTATTTATTTAATTTGATGAACTGTTATTGTATTATATATAATAATTATTAAATAAATTATTTAATTTAAATCAGTAACTAAATTTATTTGTACATAATTATAAATAATAAATGATTAAATAATTATACTTTTATTTAATAAACAATAATTACTTAGTTTTTAATTAATGTACAATAATTAATTTTTTATATAAGTCGAAATTAACAATTATGATGTAAGTCGATTTTTTATATTTAAGATATAATTATTATTTTGTAAATAATTAATATTTATGACTAAATATTTTCTTCCAAATAATACATCATTTATTAATGTTAAAATAAATCACCAATTGAATCACATCATTTTATTACAACCATATATCAATCATTACTCACATATATATACACATACATCATGTAACTATAAATATACACACACAATAAAAAAATCACTTTTATCCTACAAACTAAACAAAAAATCAATTGATTTGACATCTATAATAAAATTTATCTCCCCCAAAAATACAAAAGAACAAACAACTTATTTTCAATTCATTTTTCATGTTTTTCCAAAATACAAAAGAACACTTGACACATTCTCCAAATTTTCTCTTAAAAATCCATTCTTCCAAAATATTTTTCAAAAAACACCCAAAATGTTAAAGAATAAATCCTAAATTAAATATATAATCTATCAATACAAAAGAAATTAGATGTCATGTAAACAAGTGGAGATAGAAAACAATAAATAAAAGTAGTGTTTACAATAAATAAATTACAAAATATTTTTGAATAGTAACCTATATATATGAAATAAAAGTAAAAAATAATAAAGAAAAATATTTTCCTTTGTAATTTTATACATATTTGAAATGACTAATTATATATTTCAATATTGACTTATTGGTAATCAACAGATATATTAAAAATATACACAACTAAAAATAAAAAACTTTAATAATTTTTCATTGTAATCTAATATAATAAGAGTGTATTTCTCACTGAAACTAACTGTATATAAGTGATGAGGTTGAAAGCTGTATATAGTAAAAGGGGTACTGTTTGGGTATTTTCGACCAGGGAGGTTGAGGAAATCAACTTGTGTTTTTCTTGAGATTTGAGATTTGCAATAATTAATACACGTCAAACTAGCCGAGGTGCCTCCAGTTAAGGCACTCCGATGCTCAAGTTAGTTCTTGTCGAGATGAGTTAATCGAATAGAATATAGATAGATTAGAAGGTATTTAGCATTACCTTGAGCGTAGTTGAATAGAAGGTATTTATAGCCTTCTTCAGACATGATTTGTCCATGGTGCCCCTATCAGGTGAAGTGGGCCTTAATCCTTGCTGGGGGATAAATGGTCATTCAAGATCTCGGTACTGTTCTAGATGGCACAATCTCCCATTTTTCAGGATGAACAGTACCTCTGATAAGCGCTTCTTTGCCAAAGGTGATGACAAGGTTGGTGGCAAAGTTGGTGGTAGTAACTGTACCGGCTGTCACGTGTCATTAATGTAGAGGCACGCTGTCTGTCAAAATAATAAATGCGGTAGGGATCTAAGTCAGCGTCGAAGAAAGGGACCTCAGGTTGACAATGCTCAATCAGGCCTAGCTGGTTGACCATTGAACTGATTGACTCGGTTAAGGTGGAACTGATTATAGCAGGTGACGCGTCTCATTGGGCACAGTCAATAATAGTTATCTCGATCTGATAGTTGTTGTCAAATGGGTTAGCTCCATTATTAATGTTGTGCTTAGTGGCCTATTAGGTTGAATGGAATTGATGTTGGGCTTAGGGAGCTAATTGGGCTATCCCATATCATGAGTCCCCCCAACTTGCGGTCTTGATCGAGCTTGTCGATGAGAAGAAATAGGGAGGTAATAGATAGTTACGGTGGTTAGCCATATTTGATTGAGGTTTTTGAATTGTTGATCGGGGTTTGTAGTGGTTCTGTTGCATTTAATGTGCCGATTACTTCATAAAATACAAAGTGTACGGAGGTAGGGAGTAATCATAACTGACGCTTGCGTTCCCACGTATAAACCCCTATAAATAATGGAGAGATATGCTTCTATTTATACTTTTGCTGAATCTATCTCTGGTCGAATCCCTGCCTTTGAAGTTCTCCAATTTTGTACAGTTAGAACCTGCCCAATATCCACTGTAAGTTACTCTGCTATCTATTTCTTTTATTCCCTTTGCTTCTACGATAAAATGTCTACCAGCTCCAATAGTGAGGACACTAGGTTCGAGAATGTGGCCTATCAAGGGGGGCTGAGGGTGAGAGTGCATCTGAAATGTCCCGTGATAGTGGTCCAAGTAGTTCTTCTAGTGATAGCTCGAGTGCGAGAGTTTCAGTAGCTCAAGCAGTGTGAGGGAAATTTCTGAGGGTGAGGCTGGCCCACTTGAAGTTCCTGTAACCCGGGGTCGATTGTTCACCCCAGACCATTATACAGAGACAACATCCAAAATAACCCTTGTCGACTTGTTACGAATTAGGGCAATATACCATATCCTTAAGGAGTACGAGTTGTTAGTTTTGGGGGCTCGGGGCAAAAGGCATTGACCTCCCTAAGGGTGCATCACTGTGTTTGAGGAAGGGTTGAAATGTGGTCTTACGTTTCCCTTTGCTCGAGTGATAGTTAACCTCCTCATAGGCCTGGAAGTGTGCATAACCTAACTATTGCCAAACTATTTCGCCACCTTGTATAGTTTTGCTGTGCTGATGCATTTGTATAATCAACCAGCCTCCTTTACCAACTTCTTAAACCTATTTCATTTATAAATATCACAAAAGTCAGGTAGTACCGAGGAGTCTGATTTCTACTACCTAACCGCTTTACCCCATAGAAAATTCTTAGTATCCCTTGCCTCGTTGTATGGACAAGAATGGAAAAAATACTTTTTCTATATTCGAGGGCCAGGGTTCTCACCGTTTCTCGAGGTTGGTGGAGGGGACTTATGGAGATGCTTGGGAACTAAACACCCAGCTAGCTCAACACATTCATCAGGGACTTAGTTGGATTTGGGCATATGGAGGCCTCGATTCTAACTAAGGAAAGGTGTTTGGTCCTAGCTGGCTTGTCACCGGCCCAACTCAACCTATTTGAGGGTGATCAGCTAAGTAGTAGTTCTCATCAATAGTTGTAATTGTAGGTATTGTTATCTTTCTGCTTAACACTGATGTTTGTTTATATTATCTGTGCGTGCAGATTGAGAAAAAGTAATAGCATGGAGCAGACTTGAATCCTAAGCTCGAGCTTTGAGAAATGTGGAATATCGCCGAGCAACTACTGTGTGATGGGAAAGAGCTCTAGTAGAAGCAGCAAGGTCTACTCGATCAACCTCAACCCCAATGCTCGTGCAGACCGAACAAGCAGTGAAATCTTAGTTTGTTCGATGGGAAGACCCCATCCCAAGTAGCCCTGCGGGTCGGGGTAAAAGGATGATGGTCGAACAAGGGGGCTAGGCCCCAAAAAATATTACAGCAGATAAAGAAAAATAGAAAGCGGCTACAGGGTATGACCTGTTTGAAAAGCTCGGTGACGGTACCCTGTTCCAACTCCTGCGGCTACGTACTCCCCATCCGAGCATTGTCTTACTACTGCAACATGATAAGTACGAGGTTGATAGTAATATTTATTTAAAATTTCCATTTCTTAATGGTATTATGGAGTAACATCATCCTTGTGTTTTAGGTGGGGCAATTGGCCTATAATATTTTCTGCCGATTTAAGTTGGCGCTGGCAGAAATGGAGGAGTTGCGAGGAGGTAAGGACAATAACTAAATAAAAGAGTGGTCGAGTTGTAGGAGCAACTTGACTCTAAGGATCAATAACTGGTCTAAGTGGTCAAGAAGCGGAGTGTATGGACAATATACTCAACAAAGCCTAGCTAGACCTATAAGTGAGCTACAATTCTGGTTGAGCTTAAGGCTATGCCGAGGCAATCAATGAATCCAGGGATGTCTTCAATCACCATCTTTTGGAGATACGGTGCGAAGTGGTTGAACATCCTCAGCAATGCTTTTTAGGTCGCGAGCGCCGTTGTGTCTCTTAACAATGCTCAAAAAGCTTTCCATAGGTCAGTAAAGTAACTCGAGCATCTAGGATACGCTTTTCATCCTGAAGATAAGAGCAAGATAAGCTTAGCCCTGAACGAAAAATTGGAAGCCTATCTTGACCCTAAAGAGGGTAAAGTCGAGCAGGCCGTAGGGATAGAGGCAGCAACCGTTGTGCTCGACGAGCCCTTAATTAAGGACCAAAAGAAAAAGGCCAAGGTTGGTGCCAGATTGGAGTAGTTGACCAAGGAGTTCACATTCGCGAAGGACCTGGTGACTCAACTAAGAGAGAAAGAGGTCGACTTGGCGTAGTACGTGCTGCATTCAACCAACTTTATGATTGATGTGGCCGGGCCTTCTGAACTTTCTCAAGCTGTCTCGCCGCTCACCTGTGTACTACCCAATCGATACTTTAAATGGCTTGAAGGCAAGCAGGTCAGGACTAGCCAGAACTAGTGCTCTTCTCCTTTTATTTTTGATGTAAAAAACCATGGATCACTTGATGAATAAAGAATGCTTTTCTTTTTGTTTTGTTATATTAAAGATGCTTGTTTTTGACTGAGTCAACTTGTTGTAGCCTTATCTGTTGCATGGCCATTCAATGACTTCATTGATTTTTAATCGCATGTTGTTTGACCACTGAATCAACATTGGGATTTCTAACCTTGGGGTCGACTTAATCAACACGGGTTGGTTGATTTTGATGCTTAGCTGGGTTGTTGCTTCGTCGACTGCAAAGGTCAACACTAAGCATAGAAGTATGAAGTGGCAGCACGAGGTCGCTTATCTATTCGATTACGCAGTTAACTTGGTTCATTGACTATAGGGTCAAAATGAAGTCACTTGAGTGGCTGCACAAATTGTCGAATCATCGACTGTGTGGTTAACTTGGGTTGTGGCAGTATAAAGTCACTTGAGTAGTAGCACGAGCTACTTGTTCATAGACTGCGGGGTCGACTTGGGTTGTGGCAACATGAAGCCGCTTGAGTGGTAGCACGGGCTACTTATTCATTGACTACAGGGTCGACTTAGATTGTGGCAGCATGAAGTCGCTTAAGTAGCAGCACGAGCTGCTTGTTCGTCGACTATAGGGTCAACTTGGATTAGGGTGGCCTGAAGCCATTTGAACATGACTGTAACTCTAAATCATATCAACATTATTGAAACTTTATTCAAGTTGAAAAACTTCAATCAAGTAAATACAAGATGATCTCAAATGTAAAATTTCCTAAGGATGATTGCATTCCACGGGCGAGGAAGTTTTTCTCCTTGTATATTAGCTATTCTGTAAGCATTTTGCTTTGATACTTTGACAATAGTATATGGTCCATCCCATTCGGGGTTGAGCTTACTGACATTCTTGGAGACTTCTACTCTTTTGAGAATGAGATCTTTGACCTTAAAATGATGCAATTTGACTCCTTTGTTGTAGTTCTCGGCTATCTTGGACCTATAGTGCTGCATAGTATTATAGACTTCTTAGCAATGTTCATCAGTGGTCTCTAGGTCGAGCTTCTTCTCTGACGTGTTCCTCAGTGGATAGAAGTGGATCACTCAAGCTGTGTGTTGGATCAGCTTTGAGGGGATTACTGCTTCAGATCCATAAACTAGACTGTAAGGGGTATGTCCTGTAGCTATTTGAGGGGTGGTTTTGTGCGCCCATAACACACCAGGGAGGTCATCTGCCTAGTTCGGGCTAGTGTCTTGTATCTTGGCTTTTAAATGGTCAAGGATCGTTCTGTTAGTTACCTTCGTCTGACTATTCGATTAGGGATTACCCATCGAAGTGAAGTGTTGTGCGATCCCCAAAGCCTCTCACCAGTCCCTGGTGCTCTTGCTCTGGAATTGGGTGCTATTGTCAGAAATTAGGACTTTGGGTAAACTAAAATGACAAATAATATTTTTCCATATGAAACTCTTGATGGCCGCATCCGTTATCTTTGGAACCGCCTCCACCTCAACCCATTTAATAAAATACTCAACGACGATGATAATGAATTTCTGCTGTCTCATCAATTTTTGTAGCGAGCCCAGGATATCAATTTCCCACTGATCAAAAGGCCAAGAAATTTGAACACTGACCATTAGCACCTCGGGTTGGTGTCGCAAATTTGAATGGACTTGATATGAAGCACATTTATGCAGATAATCCACTGAGTCTTTCAATAAAGTTGGCCAAAAGTATCCGTACCTAATTACTTTGTGGGCTAAGGATCTTCTTCCAGAATGATTGCCACACATACTTGCATGAATATTTTGCAATACCTTTAAAGCTTGATTGCGGTCAAGACACCTCAAAGGAAGGCCCAAGATTGACCACTTATATAACTGTCCATGCTTATCAAGAGTAAATTTGGAAACCTGAACTCGAAGATGTCGAGCTTCATTCTTGTCCCTGGGGGCGGTACTTTGGCTATATATAATTTGATCAGAGTTTGCCAAGAAATTATCATGCCTTCGATGCTAGTTATCAAACTTTCCTCATGGGACCCAATAGATGGTTTATCAGATACCAAAAATGTGATCTTTTTGTCCTCGTCCCCCTGGTAGAGCTGGCAAATTTTGAAAGAGTATCTGCCCAGTTGTTCTCTGATCGAGGAACCTGACTAAAGGTGAACCTTTTGAATGATTGCTGCAGCTGCTTCACTTCTGCCAAATATCGACTCATCATCCTGTCCTTGGCTTTGAAACTTCTGCTGACCTACTCAGCTATTAGCTGAGAGTCTGTAATTGTTACCAGGTGCTCAAACCCTCATTCGAGTGCCATTCTTATTCCTGCGAGAAGGGCCTCATATTTTGCCTTGTTGTTTGTGATTGCATAATCCAACTTTATTGCAAAATTATATTCTTCTGCATTTGGGGAGCGGAGAGCAACGCCTACTTCTCCACCATATGTGGTCGATGATCCATCAACTTGCATTATCCAAATGAGAGGAGCCTTGGGACTCATCTCGGGCAGGTTAATTCGTTCGACAATAAAGCCAACCATGACTTATGCTTAATGGCTGTTCAAGGCTGGAAAGTAATGTCGAACTCTCCCAATTTGATTGCCCATTTGGTCAGTCTTCCAGATGTATCTGGCTTCATCAGTACTTGCTTCAATGGCTAGTTTATTAGGAAAATAATAGAATGAGATTGGAAGTATGGTCACAATTTTTGAGTTGCGGTTACTAATGCTAAAGCAAACTTCTCAATCTCCAAATAGTTATGCTTCGGCCCATGGAGTGACTTGCTGCAATAGTTAACTGGTCGATGGGTGCCATCCCAGGTTGAGATCAGTACTGAGCTTATCGATGTTGCGGAGACTACTAAATAAATCTAAAGTACTTCACCCAACTTAGGTTTTGCCAGCATGGGAGGCAAGACCAAGTACTGTTTTAGTTCAACCAGCGCCTGATCATACTGCGCATTCCATTGAAAACCCAATTTCTTGGCATTTCTAAGAATTTTAAAAAAGGGTAAACTCTTGTCGGTTAATCTTGTGATGAACCTACCCAAAGCTATGATCTTTCCAACTAACCTCTGAACATCTTGAATTGTTTGAGGAGGGGTGACATTGAGAACTGCTTGGTTTTTTGTGGATTGGCCTCAATACCTCTCTGACTGACCTTGTAGCCTAAAAATTTTTCTCCTTGAATCCCGAACGTACACTTATTTGAGTTTAATTTCAAACCAAAGGCTCTCAATATTGCAAAAGTGTGACTAAGGTCGAGTAAGTGATCCTGAGCTTTTTCTGTTTTGACAATCATATCATCGACATAAACCTCTATTGATTTACCAATTTGTTCTTTGAACATAAAATTGACCAGCCGCTAGTAAGTTGCCCCTACATTCTTCAACCTAAAAGGTATGACCAGGAAACAATACAACCTATTTGGAACCACAAAAGAGGTCTTATTCCTATCCTCGAGAGCTATGAAAATCTGATGATAGCCTTGAAATGCATCTATCATGCTCAATAATTTGCATCTAGTAGTTGAGTCAACTAGTGAATTTATACAAGGTAGGGGTAAGGATCCTTAGGACATGCTTTATTTAAATCCAAAAAATTATTACACATCCATCACTGCCTCTCATTTTTTGGGACTAGGACAACATTACTAAGCCAAGAGGGATATTGAACTTCTTGAATGTAACCAGCATCTAAGAGTTTCCTAACCTCTTCTTCAATGATCTATGTCCTTTCTGCATTGAATGTCCTCATTTTTTGCCTGATTGGTCTGTACGAGGGGTCTATATTGAGGCGATGCACAATGATGCTCGGATCGATTCCTTGAAGATCGGATGCCTTCCACGCAAAGATGTTAATATTCTCTTTTAGGAAATTGACCATGAGATATTCCAAGTGGGGGCCCAGGTCAGTTCTGATATGGGTCATCTTGTTAGGATTTTCTTGCTCGAGCTTAATGGTCTTAAAGTCCCCGATGGGTTTCACTCTGGAGTCTTCAAACTTTCACTTCTTGCTAGCCTGGGACTCCTCAAGTTTTGCTATAGGGGCTTCTCCCGAGGTCTTCAATTGTAGTTGAGATTTCTGCTCACTGGACTCAATCGAGATATTATAACATCTCCAGGCCTCCCTCATATTGCACAAAAGTTCCCCTATACCTGTTGGGGTGGGAAACTTAGCCTTTAAGTGATAGGTGGACACAATTGCTTGAAAGTCATTGAGGGCGGGTCGACCTATGATGACATTATAAGCGAATGGGGCATCAACCACAAGATAATTTACCATCAAGGTCCTCCTCCTAGGAGCCACTCCAAATGATGTTGATAGGTTGATCAGCCCCACCGATATGATCTTTGATCCCTCAAATCCGACCAGTGGTGTGTGCATAGGTTCAAATTTCAACTAGCCTATATTCATTCTTTTTAAAACAGAGAGGAAGATTATATTGGTCGAGCTGCCATTATTGACCAAGACCTTGCGCACTTCAAAGTTGGTAATCTCCATAGGGATTACCATTGGATAGTCTATTTTATGGTCCATATTTTGGCTTTCGAGGTGTGCTAAATCAGCATCAATAAATGAGATGGGTTTTGCACTCATTGTAAGATGGAATGTTTATCTTCATGTGGGAGGCTTTGGCCGACTTGAGTCTCCTTTGGGTTTGTCGTCAAGCCGACCTCGAGTCCCCCCAATGGGATCTCCCGCAATCATATCAATAACTTTTTGGATGGGTGGGTGATCCTCATGGGCGGGTTTCTTTCTTTTCTTTTCCCTTCTAGGGTTAACTAACCTTTCTCTACGGGGAGTCTAATTAGTTTTGCCCCCTTCGACCTAGGAGTCCACGGCTATATACTTCTTGAGGTGTCCCTACTTGATTAATCTCTCGATCTCATCTTGGAGATTAAAGCATTCATTGGTATCATGCCTTTTTTATTTGTGAAAGTGGCAATATTTCTTAGATTTTTTCATTGCCTCAGTCTTCGTCAGCTTTTTGGGTTTTTTGAGGAGGTTATGATGCTAGATGGCATATAGGACCTCCCTCCTTGGGATGTTCAAGGGCATATAGTTGTGGAATCTCTTGATGGTAGATCGACCTCTCTCTTTGTGTTTTTGGTCATCTTTTTTTTTTCTTCTTGTCGACTTTGGAGGTCCAAATTTGAGCTTGTTCATCTCCTCTTGTGTCATATATTTCTCGACTAGGTCGAGTAACTCTTTCATCGATCGGGGCCA
Organism: Jacaranda copaia; assembly: GCA_014898725.1. Classification (NCBI taxonomy): domain Eukaryota; kingdom Viridiplantae; phylum Streptophyta; class Magnoliopsida; order Lamiales; family Bignoniaceae; genus Jacaranda; species Jacaranda copaia. The sequence continues at coordinate 9,753 of JACGDI010005536.1, forward strand.
TTCCCACACCAAAGCATTGGCGCACTCTTTATGTTTGAGCCCCAAGAACAGCACACCGATCAAGAACTTGATCCTGGGGTTGTCAATCCTGAGAACCTTCGTGTTGAATCTAGTGAAGAAGTCCTATAGGGACTCTCTTTTATTTTATTTTACGGTATGGAGATAGGTGTGAGGGAGCTTCACTTTTTTCTTGTTGGCAAACTGGTGTAAAAACTTGTTGCACAGTTGGTTATAAGAATAAATTGATGATGCTTCCAGCTTCACAAACCAGCCAAGCACGATTCCTAGGAAGGTGGTCACCAATATTTTGGCATGAATGTATTCATTGTGCCTGTGCAACTGCATCATGTGTTCAACATGCATCAGGTACTCATTGGGGTTCATTGAGCCATCATATCTCGATAGATCGATTGGGACTTTTGTGTTAACTGTAATGCACTCGTCGATAATATCCTGGACAAATAGAGATACCCTCTTTCATTGGGATCTCTGAGGGCCCTTTAAGTTGGGTGCTCTTTCAGTATTTCTCCTCAAGATCTCATCAAGGCGCTTATTCAACTATTAGACTTGATGTGACACTTCTTCCTATTTCTCTTGATCCACCTGGGTAGCGTTTCGATTAAGGTATGGCCTGGAGTGCTTGGCCCTACCGCGTTGTGGGGCTTGAATGGGCTTGACGGCGAGGTGCATCGATTCTCCCATATTATCACAGTAATCTTGCCTGGAGCCTTAGTCCTTATCGTGCTGCTGGGCTCAATTAGGTTGAGCATAATTTATTGAGTTTGCAATCTCTTCCCATAATTCTAGTCGCCTCTTCTTCTCTTGATGGCATCTTCGGCTAAGTTCATGGTGGGTGAGCAGTTGTCTAGACTCTTGATGACTGCGGCTATCCAGGGAGACCTATCTTCTGGGGGAGGCGGCTGAGGGGTAGCATTGGCGACTGGGGCGGGCACCGTGGTGTGCCTATTCAACGTGGCAGACAGCTGGGTTGAAATTTGAGTAGAGATTTGCTCGCTTATCAGCTGCATTAACTGGGGCATAGTTAATGTCACCACTTGTTCTTAAGGGGCGTTGGGGCCTGGAGCATGTGCAACTTACGGGGGTGGAGGGAGAGGTAGAGATGTGGACCTCTTATTCTTCTCCCTTTCGGATGTGATCTGCTTGTGTTTACCATTTTCTCATTACAATCTCAATTATTTTCAACAGACAACGCCAAAAATGATGAGGTTGAAAGCTATATATATAGTAAAAGGGGTATTGTTTAGGTATTTTCAACTAGAGAGGTCGAGAAAATCAACTTGTGTTCTTCTTGAGGTCTGAGATCTACAATAATCAACACACGTCAAACTAGCTGAGGTGCCCCGACTAAGGCACTCCGATGCTCAAGTCAGTTTTGGTCAAGAAGAGTTAATCGAACAAACTATGGATAGATTAGAGAGTATTTGACATTACCTTGAGCGTGGTTGAATAGGAGGTATTTATAGCCTTCTCCAAGTATGATTTGTCCATGGTGCCCTTATTAGGTAAAATGGGCTTTAATCCTTGCTGGGGGGTAAATGGTCATTCCAGATCTTGGTACTGTTCCAGATGGCACAATCTTCCATTTTTCAGGGTGAACAGTACCTCTGATAGGTGCCTCTCTGCAAAAGATGGTGATAGGGTTGGTGACAGAGTTAGTGGCAGCGACTGTACCGGTTGTCACGTGTCATAAATGTGGAGGCATGTTGTCTGTTAAAATAATAAATGCGGCTGGGATTTGAGTTAGCGCCGGAGAAAGGAACCTCAGGTTGACAACAATTGACCGGGCCTAAATGGTTGACCATTGAATTGATTGACTCGGTTAAAGTGGAATTGGCTAAAGCAGGCGACGTGTCTCGTCAAGCACGATCGATAATAGTTATCTCAACTAGATAGTTGCTGTCAAATGGATTAGCTCCAATATTGATGTTGAGCTTAGTGGGCCTGTTAGGCTGAATGAAACTGATGTTGGGCTTAGGGAACCTATTGGGTTATCCCATATCAATAAGTAATAGTTTAAAAAAGATGTAATAATAATGATTGAAAAATAAATATATTCGTGCAATAACATGTACTTTTTTAAATAGCATAAATGTATAAGATATATTTTGTGTAAGTTTTGAACGAAATTAGACAGTCAACACTACATATATTAAAGAGCCCGTTTGTTTTCATTCTCAAACTCTATTTTGACATTTTTTAATATTTGAAAGTTAAAATATATCACATTTTATATATTTTTAGTCAATATATTTTTATTTTTATTCTCAAAACACATTTTCTAGTAATTTATATATATTCTCTCTTTATTATTATTATTGCTATCTCTCTCTACCTACAACCTTCTAAACTCAACATAATTATTAAATTTTCTAAAAATTTATCTAAATATAAACTTATTTTCAATTTATTTTTACTAATTATTTTTTTAAATATTAAAAGTAATGGAAATGGAAAATGAGAATGAAAATAAAACCAAACGGCCCTAACATTTTCTAAGACTATAAGTCGGTCCCTGAATTCGAAAAATAGTTTCAGAAGCAACTGTAGACCAGCCACCTCGTTGTGAATATATCGAATTTTCAATTTATGGACGGCTAGCGTTTCACTCGTCAATGGAATTGGCTAGTCAACGTATTTAATGCACCATACTATGCCCCCCGGGGGGACATGAGATATTTAATATCAATATATATACTTAGTAAGGGGCGCACCACGTACGTGTGGTGTCGTGCCCATTTCATTAATTAAATATACTTGTTTATATTATGTATATTTTTTAATAATTTAATTTTAAAAAATAATAATCTAATTTTATACTTTATCAAAGTTTATTTTAAATGTGTAGATTATATAGTTGTTTTTATCTCAAAAGATTTATTTTGAAATTATTTTTTAAATAATTAAATAAAGATAAAGCAAGTGAAAGTTTTATTTGATTTTGATGATTTTCCAATCAAACTTATTTGTTAAAAATAGATATATAGAAAATATTAAAAAGAAATATTGACATATAGAAAAATGGGATGCCAATTTCAATAGCAATATAATGATTGTCAAGAGCAATATGATGATTGTCGTGACAACTTTACTCTGTGTACTAATATATGCTTCTGGGCTAAACTCAACTTTCATTGTGCCTTGCGATGCACCATAAGATTTGCCTATAAAACTACTAATGAGGTGGCTGCCCATTTAGTTTCAAAAGGTCTCAAGAAACTGCATATTTTGGTTACAGATTGCCCTGCGCATTTGGGCTATAGATTGCACTGTATGCCTTAGAGAGTTCATAGAAGGAGAGGATGTTCAGATTTTCCCTAGATGCAATCATGGTTTTTATGTTAAGCATATAGACATATGGTTAGTTTTACATTCTTTGTCTCTTACTTATAGAGAACCATTGTTAGTATATTCTACGAGCACTAATGCGGAGTCTGTTAGAGTTCAAATTAATTACTTATTTTGGCAGCATAGGATGTAGTAGATGGACATTGAGCTTGTTTGGGAGCATTTAAAATATCATAGTTTAGAATGAATTAATTGAAGTTGTGCGTGTCCTAGATTCTTCTGTGCATGGAATGTGTTGAGTAGCTATGGAATCTTACGGTCTTGTGTAGGGGTTTATACTTTCACTGGGTGATAGGATTAATGCCTGATGGTAAATGTATAAGAGGATGTTACATGTGCAAGTAAATAGTAAATAGAGCAAAACAAAGTTAAAAAAAAAGGCCTTAAGTTTGTGAAATAAAGATGTTAACCTTGAAAATGGCAATAGATATTGTTTATTTTAATTGATGTTCAAATTCTTGACTTTTATTCATACTCCTGTCATATAATTGATATTCCTTAATTTTAGCGTTTTTACTCTCTTCTCCAATAGTAGAACACATAATTTATTATTTTTTTCCCCTTTCTCTGCCCTCATCCACTCATCATAGCTGCTCGCTCTTCTCTCTTGAAAAAGTAGCATAATTTTGTATGCCATCACTTTGGATCCTCTATTCCATTCTCCTTTGTATCTCCCATTTTTAATATTTTTACATTTTATTATTATATATAAATGGTAAGTATAAAATTTTTTCTTGATTTGAGGCTTGATTTACCTACATCTGACCTATATTATAGAGATATTTTTGCTCTTTTTTGTTTTCACATGAGGATAAAATGCAATATGCCCATTTGTTATGTATTAAAAACTTTGATTATACATGGAAGAATATGCCAGCAATAAATTTTATTAAACAATCATAATCTATTATATGTATATTGTATTGAAAAATCGTTTTAAAAAGATTTTCGTCACTCATTGCATAAAGACGTGTACAATAAATTATTCAATTTGACATAGTCAAATTTCAAAGGAAGTAATTTAGTCACAACCTATCTCCTCGCATCTTTGATTACCATATCATCCACCTAACATATATACCTTAAGTTTCAAATCTCTGTGCATATGGAAGTTGCATTTTGTTTGAACATACAATATTATTATTAATACTGGTAATAAAAGGAGGACCAGAAGAATCGACACCTGTGTTTGAATATTGATTACTTAGTTCGGGTAGTCTAAAGTTAGGTAGTCCATGCTAAGTATTTAATATTAAGCATTTTAATATAAAGAATACCTGCTACTTGTTGAGCAAGTTATATTTACTGCAACCTGTATTACTGGTTATTAATAATTTTAATTATGTGAGTTAGGTTCACTGAACCAAACATATCTTATTTGTTAATCATTAAATATTTTCAAAAACGTAAATAAATTAAATATTCATCAAAGGACTTAAGCTTGTTAATTTATTTTATATTTAGCCAATTCTTAAATTTTGACCCAAAACGAAAATATTTTATACTTCATTTATAAATCATCATTATCCACATTTTAACACTTGAAAATAATTTCAAAATAAATTTAATCTTTTTTAAATCCGAAAATATACCTTATGACATACAAAAATTAGCAAAATATTTACAGCATAGTACTCAATCAAATTTTATGTAAACTTCAATCGTCAAACCATAAATAAATCCAATTTCCTTGTATAAAATTGTCTCAGTTGAATAAAATTTGGTAAGCACCCAAACAATAGGCGTGTAGAAGTTTTTATTTTAACTTATTATCACATTAATAAAATATGCATAGGAGCCAACGCTTTTAAATGAGAAATAAAAAAGGTAAAATTGGGGGTTTTTTTTATTACCCAAGTTTAATTATTAAAAGATTTGATCCGAAATTTTTAATTTTACTTTTTAAATTTTAATTGAAAGAAAGTAGAGATACATATCTTATTTGTTTCAATTTTAGTTAGCAAAAATTGAGCTATTTTTGCTATTTTTAAATTAAATAAAAAATGCTAAATATATATATCATGCTTTATAACTAAATATGAATTCGACCTTTCACATTGATGAAAATGAAATTATTAATAGAAAAAATTTTAAAATAGTATTTAACAATAATTTTAGCTAAAATGATAAGTTAATGCCAGTAATTGTCTTAAGTTGTTTTCCGAAATTTTAATTCTTTATTTCTTTCATACACTTTTTTAAATATAAAAAGGACCTATTGTCAAAAACAAACTGCTAAATGGATAATAAATTTAAAAATTTTACTTAATTTATAAAAAAATTAAGTAATATATGGTATCAAATACAATTTCAAAAATATTAATTTAAATATGAGATCATTACAACCCACAACTATAACTTAGGACCCGTTGGAATATATTTTTCCTTGTGTAAATGTCGAGTTGGTCTCACGCCATAATTGGGTCACTACATATACTCGTCTACATAGTATTCTTTATAATGAGACAAGAAAAATTGTAATATGGTAAAAATATAAATAAAATTAACATTTTATCTAGATCATTCTAGGAGATTTTTCATTCTTCAAAAATGAAAAGAAATATATCTTCAAGATATAGTTTTTTCTTTCAAAATATTATTAAAAAAATATAATCATTACAAATTATTAAATTAAGCAAATCTATATACTTTTATATTTCAATCATCTTTCAATGTATATATATAAAACATTTATATGAAAATATTTTTATATTAAAATTTGTCTTTGTTTCAAAACAAGTTCAAAACTTTATGCTCAATACATTCTCCATTCCTACTATCAAAACATCTTCTTCAAATCATTTAACCAAAATCCTTAGAATATTATGTTTGAGTTACAAATGTAACTATACTTGATTCAATTGTATAATATATATAGTTAAAAATATATTTAACACACATAAATTTAGAGACACTTCATATTTGTCTAGTGAGTTACTTTAGTTCATATTCTATAATCTCATATCACTACTCACAATCAATTTATATTGATTGAATAATTTTCTACAAACACATATAATTCCCATAATTCATAATTAGTGTAATATTTTACTCCTACTATTTATAACCACACATGAAGAAGATAATTGGTAGTTTTTGCTTAGCTTTGCTGATGAGATTTCATATTTATTTAATGGCAAAATATATGGGAAAATTAAAATATTTTAAAAATAATTTACTCATTAATCCTTTTTTATAAATTATGTTGGTTTACATAGCATTTAATATATAATTTACCTCTTAAGATAATTATCAAGAAATAATAACAACAAAATAGAAAATTTAGTTGTTGTATTATACATTAAATCTCAATCTAATTTTATTTGGTTTATACCTTTTTCAACTTTTGCTATATAAATATCAATTTTGATATTATCTTAATTGTATATAGTTTATAATTGAATATAATTTATGCTAGTATAGTTTAAAATTAGTAACTGGAGTACGTCAAATTTAAGTTAATATATTACTCTTTAAGGAAAATTATCTTGAATTTGTATTTTTAACATGCAAAAGAATTATATATTTTGTTTTGTTTGAATCGACGTATTTTTGGATGAGTTAGACGACATCATCACCAACATATGGAATTTTATTATTGCTTGAATGCTTTAAAATGCTATAATTAAATAATGTAGTAGTGATATTATTATAAAGAATTTTTTATATAATAAAGTTTTAAGACAGAGCCACTTTAACTAAAAGTTTAGTTTGTATATGATTATTCGAAAGTTCACGTTCCGCTTTGTTATGTTTTTAAATTTACAAATATTTTCATTGTTATTTAATTAAAATATTTTTATATTTCGAATAAATAAACAACCTATGTCAATAAATATAATTATTTTATTTATATTGTACCATGGATCATGATTTTCAGAACTCTTAATTAAATTGATGAGATATCGAGACCTAGAACATACATTTTGATGAAATAAGTTAAGAGTGAGAAACTATTTATAACTATTTATAATTATTGAAATTTGAAGGATTTATGTATAAGTAAGGTCTTTTTATTATTCAAGATTTTGAATTCTAGGGATGAATATGGAAAAATTGAAATTTTGAGGTTGAATTGGAAATCAGTGGCCAAACTGTTATGAGCCTAAGTGGTCCATTCAAAAACAGTTCAAATTATTAGGGCCAATCCGTAAACTTTGAAAGCCCCTCTCTATGAAAGATGTCACCTAGAACATCTTCAAATTTCGAAAAAGAACTCAAAAATCCATCCACCTTCTAAACAACCTAAAAAATGGACACAAAGCTCGGAATTAAAATAATGATTAGCATTCCTTCAATGGGAGGAAAGTTTTGATATAAATTATGTCATAGGAAAATGGCAAACTTGGCTGGATTTGATTGCAGCGGTGGAGCTTCGACCTCGGCGGTGGTGGTGGTACCAGTTGTGTGTTCCAGCGGTGGAAATGGAATAGAAATAGAGCGGAAATGCTAGCAATGGGTGGGCAATGTAGTGGTGGAGTCAATTTTCGAATTCAGCCGAATGGAATTAACAAATTTGAGAAGGAAATTAGCATGAATTTATTTTTAATATTGAATTTATGGAGACAAAGAATTGGAGAATAATTAACAGTGTTGATTGATGATTTGAGGAAAAAAAAAAAAGAAATAGAGAAATCCATTCTCTAAAATATTTTAAAATAAAAAATATAAATTAATATAAGAACCTGTTAAACAGGTGCTCCATAAAATATTAATTTATATATTTATTAAAAGTATTTATAAAATTAAGCAAATATACACGGTATTTTGGGGAGGTGGCCCCTAATATTAAACTTTTACTATATAAACTTATTTTCAAGACAACCCCTAGTTAGTTACCTTTTTTCCTTCTTCTTCTTCTTTTTTTAAAAGTATAACAGAGGATCAATTACCTAAATTAATTTTGTAGGTAGGTAAAAAGGGTGCTGGTTGCAAATAGACTAAAACCCTATTATAAGAATTCATTAGTTTAGGCCTATACCCAACCCAATATAAACTATAGGGTAGCGCTGTTAATTAGTTAGATTTAGATCGAATCGCTTATATTCGAATTTAAATTTAAATTTATTTATCAAAATTTATATTTGAATCCGATTCGATATTTTATAAGATTTTTGTTAGTTAGTTTCATATTCGAATCCAATAGATATCCAAAATTTGATAAAAAAGTCCGACTCGATTTAATATTTTTTTCCTTTTAAATTTTATAAAATATTGTATTTATACAATAAATTTACGCCATATTTTAATTTTTAACAACTTTTTATTGTATATTAGTCCAAAAGTTAAATATTTAAATACTAAACCCCTATTTCACTGTATATTAATACATAGATAAACTATTATATATTATTTTATTTGATATTTTATCAGTATTTCTTTTATTTTTGGGGCTAAAAACTTAATATTAATAGCATAATATAAATGTTAATATAGATATTAAGTCAATATAATAAATAAATTTTATTTTAAAATCTTTATTAACATTATATAGAAGATTATTAATAAAAAATTATTAAAGTTCGAATTTGAATATTTAACAAATCGAATTGCTTAATTCTTTATCCTTTCTACTTATTTCAAATTACGAATATTTATAATTAAATCTTATCTATCAAATATTTTAATTAAATAAAAATTCTAAAATTTAAATTAAATTTAAATAAAATTCATATTAAAATTCGATCCATCGAGAATCCTACTAAAAGTTCTTGCTCATTGTTTGGATTTTGTTTAACAATTGAAACTAGCCACTAGAAATATGCATAAATAAAATTCAATGTGGCCCCAACCAAGCAACACTTGGGGCATTTGGGCTGTTTGTTTGGTTATTTTGATTCGACGGCAATACGCTTATTTGGAAACATGTCGGAGAATGATTTTTCTTTTCTCAAAGCAAATCCCAACATTTTCCTAAAATTTTAAAAATTTTAAAATATTATTAAAAAACTTTAATCATTTCAATTTAGATCAATTAAAACAATAATATATATTATATATATATATTTATATCTTTCAATCAATATTATAATATAAATATATATTCTTTATTTATTATGTTACTATTGAATGAGTTATAATAATATAAATATTTAATTCAAAAATTTATATGAAAAGTCATTCAGTAAAATATTTTTTTTTTAAAAATAAAATCAAACATAAGTTCATTTCAACATATTCTTCAATTCCACTGACAAACATATTATCCCCAAACCTACTATAACAAATCCAAACTATTTAGATGTTTATATATATGATGCAAACTATTTATACTCAAATTTGAGTATTTGGGTGAATTTATAAAATTTTTATAATATCTTATAAAATATTTAAAAATTTATAAAATATTTTAATGTGTTTGATAGAATTTTTAATGGATGATATAAAATTGGAAAATAAGATATTGAATCTTATTATAACCAGAAGAAAAAAAATAATAATTTGCTTATTGAATTTAGAATTGCAACACACTCCTTTAATTTGATTATATAACTAAAACTTTTCGAAAATAAGATATTGGCTCTTATTATAACCTCTTTTGGAAAAAATTAAAGATTGCAAAGTTAATTTGGAATTGCAATACACTCCTTTATTTTTTTTTATTATATCTCTAATATTTTAGCTGCATAATAATCCGATTGTATCCATATGATTAGTGAACTTATTTTTAAAATAATATATAATATTTTATAAATTTAAAAAATATATTATAAAATACAATAACTTTATATAATTTCTTAAATAAATTTAATCAAACATCCATCATCTTACTAACACGCCACTAGTGCTATAAATGGGTATTCAAAAATTCGGTTATCGTTTAGATTCGTATCTGTTTATACAAAATTTATTCGTATTCTTTTAAAGCGGATATTATCTGGACTTGATTGGTAGATACTCAATTGTAAATGCATACGGATATAGTAAATGTGTATCCAATCCATTTAATATCTACTTCGACTATATATTCATTAAATAATATATTATTTATATTTTTTAATTAAAATTTCATAATCCATATATGCATATAAGTAAATTACAGTTGAAAATTTGAGAAGAAAAAAGAATAAATTTAAGAAATTATTATAATGTAGAGAAAAAATTGAAGAATGAAGTTAATCAATATAATTATTATTGGTTGATTTTATAATTAATATACCTAAATATCATTATTAATATTAATTAGTACTAGTAATTAATTATAAAGTCAATTATTAATTAAGAAATATGCTATTGGTTTGATTGCTTCATTTTTAATGAAATTGTATAATTTCTTCTATTAATTAAAAACTAATATTATTCCTGTGGTGCGCATGGATTCTTTAAAATTACTATATATTAATATAATTATTGAATTATAAATATGGTAGTACAACGATGTGAAACCCATAATTGTACAATTTTGACCAAATTTTGAATTGTTAGAATTTTGAGTTTTTTAATTAAATTTAAAAATTAATTTTTAGTTATTTTTGATATTATTTATTCCTTTTAAAGATATTTGATTTTTTGAAATTATTTTTTTTATTAGAACAGTATTCTTTATTTATCTACCTAATGTCAAAAAATAATTGCATTTTATCTACAAAATCTTTTCCATCTCTACTTTTAATATGTGAAAGATTTCTTGATCATTTGAACTTTATAGTTTGATAGTTTTTTCATGATTTTCTCTTATCTTTAATAACTAATTTATATCTATACCACTATATACAAAGTCTTTCAAAAGTTATTTCACCATATTTTCAGGTTCTAGCTTTCTTTTTCACTTTATTTTCTGTATTATTTTTTATTATTATTTTTTCTTCTATCACTTTGTGTGCATTTTTAGTTTATTATTCAAAGTGTTCATTGTTTATTTGATTTATTGTTCACCTTTTTGATTTTTTTGGGTTTATTTTAGGTATGTTACATGATGGAAAAGAATTTTTGGATTTTAATGCTATAATTTTCTTTTCAACCTAAATAAAGTCTATCATTTAGCTTTTATTACTATCAAATTTGTAAATTTCTATATCTTTTCTATTTACTACTTAGTTTATATTATCAATTCCTCAAAACAAAAAAAATTATTGAAAATCGAGTTGTTATCAAAGTGAGCAGCTTCTCTTGTCCCCCATGGTTGAAGTCAAAAGGAATTTCCAATGTTTGGTGGTGGTGTGCCAATCTGGCATGGAAATCTGGAAGGCAAGGGTAAATGCATTACAAGGGAAAAATTTTAGTACATGGCGCTAAAAAAATTTTCAATTTTGTACCATATATCAGTATTCAAAAAATCAAACCGTTTATTGAATTAGAAAATTTACCGGTTTACAGTTCACTGGTTCAATTGTTAGTTGGAATTGCAATAGAACTGCAATAGAATTATGACGTAATAATTATGCAATATATATATTTATATTAGATATATTAATTAAAAATTAATAAAATGCAAAAATATAAAACATAAAGAGTTTAAATAATATTCTCTAACATCACAATCCAAAATTTTGAATTCAAACTTAACTAAGTTCAATTAATCAACAAGCATATAATTTTCTTATAGCATCAATTCTTTTCAATATATTATCAAACACATGGCATGCATATACTAGAAGTCTGGAATTTTTCTCAAATATGCTTATCTTTTGAATTAAGAACCTCATGTTAACAATTACCCATCTCAAAATCTATAAGAATAAATATTTATTCAAAAAAAAATTGCAAAAATCTTAAAAATTGAACAATAATTTTCTTATAGATTTGAATAGAAAAAATGAAGAAATAATAACTTTCATTGGTTGGGAGAGACAACCGATGTGTATATGGGTCACGTTCACCAAACTATGGCGTTGGATTTCACTCGCAATTGCATGGTGACTTTCTCTCGTTTCTTGTTTGGCCATTTCCAACAGGTAGAGAGAGAAGAATGGGAAATTGGGCTTGGGAATGAGAGATTTGCTTGGTCTTGACTTCATTGACTAATACTAATAAGGCTTTTTTAACTTTTAGTTTTACATAGGGGTGGCAACGGGTTCGGGTATGGGTGTATCCGATCTGGCTCAATCAGGTTTTTTCTGTTCGGGTTAGGTATTTTTAACCCCCAAACTCGAACGAATGATTAAGGGGTACCCAAAAATTTGGGGGTTGGGTATTAGATATTGGATTAGGGTAATCGATACCCAATGTGTACCCGCATTTATTTAAAAAAAAAGTATTAAGTGTTTAATTGATGAAGTGCTTGGGTCATTATTTTAGGTTTTAGATTTAAATATAAATTTGGATTCATTTTAATATCCCAAGCCCAAATCAAATTGGAGAAGGAATTTAGTAGCCCTTAGGCCATTACCCAATAGTCCAATACCCATTAGGCTATTACTAATTGATCATTTTCATATTCTTTCTAAAAAGTTATTAATAATCATGTTTAAATTTATTATTGGACGTAAAATATCTGACTCCTCAAAATATTATAGAGAATATTTTTTTTAATAAAAAGGCACGTCAAAGATAAGAAACAGCAAAAAAAAGAACAAAAGAAAAGGAACAATTTATTAAACGGGCTCAAAATTCTAATTCTTACATTATAATGTAAGATTTTATAATACCATATTACACATTAATGTTTATATTTAAGTTTTAAAATTATATATTAGTTGGTATTTAGAACTTGTGAATAATGAAATGTAGTACTATTAATTGGTTCATGATGAAAATAAATAATAAATTAATAAAATTTTAATTTTTATTTATTAAAAATATTTATAAAATCAGTGGGGGTTTGGGGGTACCTGAGGGGGTAATCGAACTTAAAGGGCTACCCTATGGGGGTACCCCCATCAAATGGGGGGTCAGGATTCAGGTATCAAAAAATGATATATGAGCCCTTGGGTACCCCACCCTCGCCCATCCCTAGTTTTACATATTTGTACCTTAGCCTTTAAATTTAGTACCTAGGTAAAAGAATTAAAAAAAATAATTTCATTAAAAAAAATAAAAAACCCCTAGTTCTGATGAACCACTTTTGGTTCAGTGGTTGAATCGTCCGGACCGGATGATTTTTGCCAAAATCAATGTTTTTTCCATTATTTTGATTTTTTCAAAAAATTGGATTGGTTTATTGGTTGGCCAATGGTCCGACCAGTTAGACTGGCCGATCTAGTTCAGGTTTTTAATCCACGCTATATATCTTATTAAAAAAATATTGTAATTTGAATTTACTTTTACATGAAATTAAAATAATATATTTATATATTATTTTTAATAATTATAATTAATTGAATCCGCGTATAGCATGGGGCACATTCTAGTATGTAATAATAACATAACAATTCAATATATATATTGAATAATAATAAAATTCTTAACTGATTATAATAAATTATTTTTTAAGATAAAAAAAATTAATAAATTAAGCACAAAGTTGTTTAGCATCTCAAATCATTACATCATCTATTTAATTAGTGATGAAAACAAAGCCATGCATTTACAGCTTCCATGAAAATTTTTGTTGCTCCATGTCCAAATACACTTACATATCGATGGTTCATATATGTACTTTACCTATTTGTTTAAATCAATTTATGGGATCATGATCTCTAGCTAGTTACCTCTTGATTATATCGATGCATGCAAGAAATTAAAGAGAAGCATAATATTGCTTTAAGCAAAATTAATGACACTGCAAGGTGTTTGAAAGTCTCACAACAATATATGGTTGGCAACAAAATTCACTTCTCCTTTTCTCTTAATTATGGTACTTCAAGATAGAATATATATATATATATATATATCTCTAAATTATTTAACTGATTAAAATAAATTATTTTATAAGATAAAAAAAATTAATCACAAAAAATATTATCTTGTAAATTTAGTAGATGAGGACTAACCTAAACTTGAGAATAATCTATTCCAAAAAATCTACAAAATTAAATATATAAAAATTAGTAGAACATCTATATATTGAGTAATAATACAATTACAATTAAAAATAAAAAATTAAATAGATGACTAGCTTGAACTCAAAAATGATAATCTATTCCAAAAAGCCTACAAAATTAAATATGTCAAAAGTTAGTCAAATAGATTGGAAGACTTTCTTTTCTTTTCTAACACAATTGAAACTCATGTAGATAATCTATAAATTTAAAGAGAGCCAAATTCAAAATCCAACAAACTGAATTGCCCTTTCCCCTAAGCGCATATCAAAAAGAGAAATTAGAATAGGTAACCATAACTAAAACTACTGCCGCCACCACACCGATGCATCTATTCTTTTGTTTAGGCACGCTCACCACAAATGCATCTGGCCAACTGAATATCTTTAGGCATCATGGTAGCACTCTTACCTTGAATATCGCACAAGTTGATATATTCAAAGAGACCTACTAGATAAGTATCAAACACTTCCTGGAGTACAAGCATGGTGTAGCTTTGGAACCTGAAATCAATCTTGAAATCATTTGCAATTTCACTAACCAACTGCTGGAATGCGAGCTTGTAGATGAGAAGCTCTATGCTTTTCGTGAGATGCTTGGAAGATTTGATGAGAGATACTTGTAATTTGGATGTGTTTTTATTACTCTAATTATTTTTGGACTCCACCACTTTATACATATGTATGTATAGAAGATTTTTAACCCATCTAAACATCTATCACATTATCTCATCAGTGATGTGAAAGAGATAATATCAAATTCAATTCATCAACTGAAAACTCAAAAAAGAAATTCTTTATCTAATGAAGATTTGTTTTTTCAAAATATAATACATCCATATTAGTTAGAGACAAATAAGAATAAATATCTTTAAAAATGAAATAAATAATATCAAATGTAACAAC
The DNA here is from genome assembly GCA_014898725.1 of Jacaranda copaia. NCBI lineage: Eukaryota > Viridiplantae > Streptophyta > Magnoliopsida > Lamiales > Bignoniaceae > Jacaranda > Jacaranda copaia. The sequence goes on from JACGDI010005536.1 coordinate 24,943, forward strand.
CAACAATTAATGAAAATTTTTGAATTTAATTAAAAAACTCAAAATTCTAAGAATTTGCCACTTGGACAAAATTGCAATCAAAATTGAGTAGTTGTGGGTTTCATACTGTTGTACTATATATACTAGTATAGATATATATATATATATATATTTGTTGTAGGTTAATAGATTCACACATTTAGATATTCATTTACAAATATTCAAATAATTATCATAGAATATAAACATAAAAAAATAATTCGAGTATTGAGTAATTTTAATCAAATTTGGATGTATCTGAACAATTATAATCGGATACGAATATATCTGAATTCGACCGATATCCGATTGATACGAATTCAGATATCATGCTTAAATATCTATCAAATCCATATATATTCATATCCAAATATTTAAAAAATCAATCAAATATACATATAAAAATAATATATTCGATTCATTTAATATCTATTTACACCCTTACACTTCACTCCTTGTGAATTGTGAGGTTGTACTCCCCAAAACAAGAATGAAATGCCATAGGGGTTATCGATTTCATTAAAGTTGGAGCATTGTTGTTCGGAGTTCAGACATGCTACTCAGTCCGGTTTTGCTTACAGTCTTAATGGCAAGACTTTGAAACGTAGACTAGGAAAATCGATGCTAAACCCTCCTAATTGATGATTGAAGCTTGTTACTGGGGCAACTAGTTGGATTTCTTCTTCTTCTTCTTATTTTTTTTTCAAATCAACTCTATTATTTATTTTTTATAATTTATTTTTGTTTGTGCTAACAATTATATTTCTTTTAGAGAAGCAAATTAAGGATGATCTATCTTTTTATGCTCAGACCTCAGACATGGCTGGTTTTAACATTGTAGGAGCATTAATATTCTTTTTGATTCTTCAAATTTGTTCATTTTCTTCTAAAAACAAATAAAAGAAAGACATTAATAAACCCTTTAAGAAAGGCGAAATCGCTTCATATCATACCTTATATTAGGACATCATTTTTCTTTTTTTTCCCTCGTACAAAAAGGCCCAAAGGGGTTGATTCCAGTTTATGACTTCAGCAGTGAAGCCATTTTTTGGTCATTTTTAGTGCATGCTGTTAAAATTTTGTCCAGTTGCAAAGTTTAGCGTGCTGCCAACCCAACGAATTCAAACTTGCACTCCAATCTAGAACAAGCAATAATGAATCACTGGATCGTCTCTTGTCTCGACCCGAGTCAACTAATTTAGCTGCGCCTTTTGCGCGCCATCATCTTAAAGGGTGGGTTTTCACACCTCTTTTCATCTATGGACTTGTAGGCCATCATCAGCAATCAGGACAAAACTTGGAACATAGTCGTTTTGTTGTGTCACTAAATTCAACTCCAAGAATTCTTTAATACGAACCCCATTGAACGAGTACTCAAGTGGTACAACTAACCATATTTCCAAAAGTCAGTGTAGGCCAAGGAAACCACCCTCTTGATGTTGCTTCAAGTTTGAACATAGGAAGGAACAATAGTCAAAGTTCCTCAATCATTAATCTGAAAGAAAACAAAAAAGAGTAAAGTAAAGGATATCATGAATATATATATATATATATATGCTGACTTCAAATTCATTTGTTTTTCATTCCCATGATTAATGCCTCAGACTAAACCAATAGCTTTTTATGATCTTCTCTGTCCCTTTGCCTTGCATTCTTGTTTAGTTTTTGATACTAAAATTTTTTCTTCATCATAGCTTATTCATCATGCACAACAAGAAATCTCTGTCTCTTCCTCTCACCATCCTACTCTTGTTCACTTGTTTGCTGGAAGGGTACTCCCTATCCTCCTCTTCCACAAGCACTTCTAGAGCTTGCCTGCCTCAGACTTGTAATGGATTGAATATAAGACACCCTTTCTGGATTCCGGGCCTACAAGAATCCCATTGTGGACGGCCAGGATTCAACATCACCTGTTATGACAACATGCCAGTGATCAAGATCAACGGTGATGGTTTCATCATTAGAGATATATTTTACAAAAGTACTTCCTTTTTGTTAGCTGAGTCAAATTTGTTTGATGCTGATACCAAGTGTCCTACTCCTCAGCATAATTTTAGTGTCGATGGAACTCCATTTAGTTATGGCCCTTCCACTACAGATCTCTTCTTCCTCTATAACTGCACCGCTCCTTATGATAAAGAGACCTATGCCGTGGATTGTGCTAGCAATGCCGGCCATTTCTCTTTTGCGGTTTTCCATGTTGAACTTCTTGAGCATTGGAACTATTCAATTGAATGGTGCGAGGCTCTGGTTAATGCACCTGTAGAGGATGATGGTCTTGACAAACTGTTAAAAATGAATTATACTGAAATTCTGAAGAAGGGATTTGTTCTAAAATGGAATGCAACAGATTGCCGTAGCTGTCACAGGAGTGGTGGGTTTTTTTCTTCGTAAACTTGGGCATCAGAAAAGCATCAGATATTTTCTGCAAATATTTAAGTGTTTCTAGTTTCCTGAGTCTGATTAGAATTGATTGACAAGTCCTTGACATATAGCACATTAATTAAGCTCCTAGTGTTGCTCTGTTTATTCATCATGACCTCTTTAATTAATACCACTTGTTTTTGTTTCTATTGTTGTAACCCTCTTCTTTGTTATGGTTGTGTCACAGGCAGTGGACTAAATTTGGGACTCAAGATAGGCATAGGTACTTTTGCCCCCATGTAAAAATGTCCACTCTTTCTTATTTGCTTCTTAATAATTAAATTAATTACCAATGCTCCCTGGTTCCAAAACTGATTAAGATAACATTATTGCTATAAATATGTATTGCAGGTTTAGGAGCAGCTGCAGTTAGTGCCTTTATGATGTGCATAGTTTTCTTTATCTATCGTCGGTACAAAAAACGTTATGCTAGTTCATCTTTCATGTCTCGTGGATCTTCTTCATATCCTTCTCCAATAAAAGATCTAGAAAAGGCTGGAGTCCATGTTTTTGATTACAATGAACTAGAAGAAGCTACAGATCATTTTGACCCTAAAAGGGAACTCGGAGATGGTGGTTATGGTGCAGTATACGAAGGTAAACTCCAAGACGGGCGGGTTGTGGCTGTGAAACGATTGTATGAAAACCACCACAAAAGAGTCGAGCAGTTCATAAATGAAGTGGAAATACTGACACGCTTGAGGCATCAAAATCTAGTATCGCTTTATGGAAGCACATCTTGCTATTCCAGAGAGCTACTACTTGTGTATGAATATGTCCCTAATGGCACACTTGCTGATCATCTGCACGGACCAAGTGCAAAGCCTGGATCTCTCTCGTGGATTACGCGTTTGAACATCGCCATAGAAACCGCCAGTGCTTTGGCCTATCTTCATGCCTCAGATGTCATCCATAGAGACGTCAAGAGTACTAATATCCTCTTAGACAACAACTTTATAGTCAAAGTCGCAGATTTTGGTCTATCCCGCCTTCTCCCAACAGATGTCACTCATGTTTCAACAGCCCCTCAAGGTACTCCCGGCTACGTTGATCCTGAGTATAATGAATTCTATCAGCTCACTGAAAAAAGTGATGTCTACAGTTTTGGGGTGGTATTGATTGAGCTTATATCATCCAAGCCAGCAGTGGATATCACTAGGCATCGACATGAGATAAATTTGTCGACAATGGCTATTAACAAGATCCAAAAACATGCATTGCATGAGCTAGTGGATCCACATCTGGGGTTTGATTCGGACTACAAGGTAAGAACAATGATCATTGGCGTGGCAGAGTTGGCATTTCAATGCTTACAAAACGGGAGGGATATGAGACCAGAGACGCAGGATGTGGTAAACGTTTTACAGGAAATCCAGAGCAAGGATTACAGCACAGATGTAGTGGATATTCCTGCAGATGATGATATTCTACTACTGCTGAAGAGTAATTCACCACCTCTTTCCCCTAACTCAATTTCAACTGGCTGCTAAAGACAGACAAGTAGCTAACATGCCAAAATTAAGGTTTTTCGTCTGTGCCAGATTCATCTGATGTGCGCGTGTGTATGTATATATATGCCAGAATTATGCAACAGTTTCACCACACTGATTCAAATATTCTTTGACCAATTAATTGTTTGCATGGTTTGCAGCCAGCGTTTCGATCAAAAGTGTATTCTCTTCCACATACCACAGGAAAGTTAATGTTTCAAGTAGAAATGGGCAAATTTTGAAGAGAGCCATAGTTAAAGTTGATATAGTCTTTATAATGTGGATAATTTACGCCTTGGAATGCTCTTTTCTTATGCTGTCACTTCTCTGAACCAAATGATGAATATCCTTGTACTACGGGTAACTAAAATGTTTAGAAGGCTGGGTTCTGACTGATCAAAGTGCTCCGCATATATGTATTGTTATCATCCAAGAAGCTAGGATGCCTGACAAATTCATTAGTTGCCCCGTCTTCTCTTCGTCTAACAGTCAAAGACAGCTCCACGAAAGTGCAACTCTCTTTCTGACAAAATTATAAAGATAATTTGTCACATCAAGTTTTAGATGAGAATTGACAAAATAGTGTAAACAAAACGGTATAAGTTCGTATTTGATATTGGTGAGAATTTAGTCTAATATTATTTCTCTAATTAGCATGAAGCCATTTTTAGTATTTAATTCTCAGGTTGCAAATGGTCTTTCTAATCTATACTCGACTTTTTATTTGCAAAAGTTGGCCGGTTTGGTTTTATTTTTATTCTTATATTTCATTTTCATTATTTTCAAAATTTAAAAATATAGTTGATCAAAATGAGTTAAAAATGAGTTATATTTGCATATATTATTGAAAAAATAATAATTATATTGAATTTATAGTAGGGTGTAACTCGTAGGTGGAGAGATACAGTAAGAGGATTTTATTTAAAAAATCCCCAAACTCATTTTCATCTTAGCATTCAGGTTCCACCTATATGTTTCTTAGTTTGGACTTCTCATACGAAGTTTCAATTTTAAATCACTTCTCACTCACTTAAAATGATTGAAATGGTTTTAGTTTAATTTTTTTTTAGTTTTTTTTCTTTCATTTATTTTCTAAGCCTTGC